>VWPV01005211.1:5564-29036 GCA_013389885.1 Geococcyx californianus
GGTGGAATCCTCTGCTGGTCAGTTTGGGGTCACCTGTCCTGTTTGCCCCTCCCTGCAGGGGAGACCCTTTTTCACCTCTTTGATTTACGGCTCCTCCAGCTCCAGGATGACCTTGGTTACTGTAGGAATAAATATATTCTGTGGCCTTTGTGCACCCCAGTGCTCTGTGTTGTCACTTCTAGAGAGAAACTCTGTCTGAAAAACATGCAGTTCACTTGCAGAAAATGAAGTTACTTGCACGAGGCTGAGCTGAAGTTAGAAAACGGATTCTGTTAACTCAAACCAGAACATTGCTGAACACAGAGGCGCCCCAGCTGAGGAGACGCTGGATTAGAGCCACCCTCTCCCTGACACTTCAAACCAAACGTTTTGGCCACGTCTTGGAATTCAGGGGCAGCTGTTGGGTTGGAGAGGGGTTGTGGCGCCCAGCCCTGCTGCTGTGCCAGGACCACCCCCAGCATAACACGATCACATGGATTTGATTTGGACCAGTTAGGGGATCACCGTGCTTCGTCAAGTCTTGAGCTCTCCAAGGAACCCTTATCGTAAGCTCAGACTGGTTACGCACGTGGCTGCTGGAAACACTCCTTTTTCTCTAACGACTGGTTGTATTTCAGACCTGAGAAGAAAGTCATTTGAGGTAATTCTGCTCTCTTCATGCTTCACAAGAGAGCAATCCCACACTGCAATGCACCTTATAGGTGGGCTCCATACCCACTGCCAGATTCCCTCACAATGTCCTCTCCTCTAAAATTAAATTTGGAATTTCATTCAGAACTTTGCCCCTTTATTTGCCTGGTTCTGGCAAGGAGCAGCAGCCCAAAGAGGTTGGGCAGGAGCTCTGGATTGGCTTTAGTAACCATTTCTGAGCTTTTGTTTTGATGGGAGGACTCAATTCAGTTGGCATTGGCTCACCCCAAAAGAAGAGATATTTGAAACCACCCCAATCTAAGAGGCTTTGAACCCCAACACCGCAATGCAGACAGCTCTGTCTTTAAATAAAATCAAGTAGACCAAGATCTCTTCAGTGTTCTTTGAATTTAACAAAAGCATTGTACGGATCCTGCCAGTTTTCAAAGGACATTTTGCTTCCTTTGAGGCACGTTTGCTGTTCTCTAGATCAGGGCAATAATCAAACCTAAAGGGAAGCCCAGAGAGCTGCTAACTTCCAGCAGAAAACAAACTTGAGATTTTAATGATGCACAGTGGAGCCAATTTACACACAGTTATAAACTCACTCGCCAAGTTGCACCATTGCGATTTGTCAGGCACCAACTTTTTAACAGCATCTACTGAGGCCTTATTAAAAATCACCCCAAGCTGTTTCCTGGAGGAACAAATCAGTTATATTAAATTGCTTGCCTTGAGACGTCGGTTCCCAAAACCCGTATGGAGTTTGCATTTGGCTTCCTCGTCAAAATCAGAGCGAACATTTCAAATATCAAAAATTTCCAGATATCAAAATCAGAGTGAATATTTCAAATCAATACATGCAGGAAGGAGGTGGTGGAGTTGCCATCCCTGGAAGCGTTTAAAAGACAGGTAGATGAGTTTCTTAGGGACGTGGTTTAGTAGGGAGACAGGTACGGTTGGACCTGATCATCTCAGAGGTCTCTTCCAATCAGATGAAGCTATGGTTATGGTGTGAACTTTGGAGTTGTCCTGTGCAGGGACAGGAGTTGGACGCTGTGCTCTTGCGAGTCCCTTCCAACTCAGGACTTTCTATGATTCTATGATTTGCGTCGTATTTCCTCATAGGAAAGCCAAAGAACTGGCAGGCAATTCCTGTAGAGAACACGTGGAACTTACAGAACCGAAGGAGGAGATGACAGCTTTGTGAGCACAGATCGAACAAATAAAGAAACAGCTGAAATTCAGCACTGGGTCTGATGGGGACTTAATCATCTGACAAAAAATTGTTAGTCATCTGCTAACAGTTACCAGCCCAAAGTGCCTGCGTTGCAGTTCTTTCCCCTTCTACCTCCCCAGCACAATTATTTCTTCTTAACGGGCGATACCATCGTGCTGAGGGAAAAAACTAGGAACTGAGAAATCCTGTGTTGAGCAAAAATGTCCCTCACTGACACAGGCTAAGGAACAAATTGCCTCTGACTAAGAAAGCTTTTGCAGTAGAATGATAGAACAGTTTGAGCTGGAAGGGACTTCAAACATCATCCAGTGCCACCCCCTGCCATGGGCAGGGACCCCTCCCTGGAACGGCTGCCAACTCTGTCTCCCAAATGAGGGGCTTCTGGCTTTTGGGGGGGGATTATGTTGGGGTTTTTTGTTGTTTAAATTCTACCCCCACTGTCTTCTTTCTTGTTCTGAAGCTGCTGCTTTGGGGAAAGAGGAAGAACCTCAGGCCAGACCTCATCCAATGCAGCACTTACCAGTTACAGGCTTTTCGTTAAATTGGGATGCACATGATTACATTTCAACCTACATTTTCTTAAGACTAATTAAATATCCCTTATTAGTGTATGAAGGTACAGTTCCATCAAGGCTTGGGTTTACACAGGTCCAGGTCCATCAAGAGCTGCGTTTATACAGGTCTGGCTCCATCCAGACATGAGGTTCCTCTTTCTATGTAGACACAAGGAGCTCTTTCCTAATAAAGTTGCCTGAATTTAACATTTTAACATTGAAAAAAGGCAGCACTGAGGCTCCAATGCTTACACGTGGGCTCTGACCAGCCTGAAGAATATAAGGAATCCAAGCCAAGGGAACCACTGATGGATAACATCAGGGTGACACTTGCGGTGGTGGAAAGCAAGCTGGCTGGAAAGAGGTGAAGTTATTCCCTTCCTTTCAGAGGTCAGGGAATCACAAAATGCTTTGGATGGGAAAGGACCTCAAAGCCCACCCAGTGCCACCCCCTGCCATAGGCAGGGACACCTCTCACTGGATCAGGGGGCTCCAAGCCCCATCCAACCTGGCCTGGAACACCTCCAGGGATGGGGCAGCCACCACTGCTCTGGGCAACCTGGGCCAGCATCTCCCTACTCTCATTGTGAAAAATTTCTTCCTAATGTCCCATGTAAATCTTCCCCTTCCAGTTTAAACCATCCCCTCCTTGTCCTGTCACTCCAGATCCTTGGAAAAAGCCCCTCCCCAGCTTTCCTGGAGCCCCTTTCAGCACTGGGAGCTGCTCTGAGGTCTCCCCAGAGCCTTCTCCTCTCCAGGCTGAACACCCCCAAGCTCTCCCAGCCTGGCCTCATACAGGAGGGGCTCCAGCCCTTGGATCGACTCTGCGGCCTCCTCTGGATCTGCTCCAACAGTTCCTCATCCTTCTTGGACTGGGAATTCCAGAACTGGACACAATACCCTGGGTGGGGTCTCACAGGAGCAGAGAATCATTGAATGGTCATAAAATCATCTGGTTGGAAAAGACCTCTGAGATTGAGTCGAGCCGTACCTGTTCCCTTCCTAAACCATGTCCTAAGAGACTCATCCAGCAGCTGAACCAGTTCAGTGACCTCTGCTGCTTCAATCTGCCCTCACCCCCACAGATACAGGGACATCTTTCCCATAAGCTGTTCCTGGGAAACAATTACATTCCCAATTATTTTCAGCTGATAAACCTTGCATGCTTAAAGATTGGCATGACAGACAAAATGCACAATTATTGATGGATCAACCACTTAAATTTCACTTTTCCCCTTTTGCATTCGCCATGATTCTTCCTCTTTTAGAAGACATTCCTGGATTTATTGTTTCTACAGTAGCATCCAGTGGTGCGTTCCGCACAAATATTAGCGCTGAGAACAGATTTAGAGTGGATTTGCTGAGTCTTTATGTCTTTGGGGAGGCCAGCAAGCACCTTGCAGGCCTGTGAGGATACAGGGTAGACCTTAAAAATTATTAAATACCCCAGAAATATAGAAACCTGGATTTGTGAATGGCTTCACAAGTAACAGAACGAGTGATGATGGCTGGTTACATCCCTTCTGCCTCTCCAAGCAGGGCTCCGTGTCCCAGCCCAGCCCTCCTGATCCTGCTCAGTTTTTAACGTTCACCTAGGGCGGTTCAGCCCAATTCCAAGTCTGCTGATCCTGAAGCAACGGTTTGGACACAAGCTCCAAACCCCACAGGCTCCTTGTGAGACTGAACAATGACAGGAGACATCTGCTTGGGGTTTTTATGTACAGACTCATTGGAAATTGGAAAGAGATCCTCTAGCTGACCAAAGGCAGCTCCAGCAGCATTCCTAGGACACAGAGCCCCTTCCAAGCTTTGAGATATTCAGCTAAGAAACACCACTGTGACACTGCTCACTTAGACTACAACTGAACACTCTCCCAGCAGAAGTTCCAGCCTCACTCCAGAAACAGCTCTCAATCACCCTAAACATTACCTCCCCCTCTCCTCTCCTTTCTCCTCTCCTTTCTCCTCTAACCCAGCCCTCTTGATGCCCCTAATTTACACCTGCTGAACAAATGGAGCAAAACAAATTAACACCAGCTGAATAACTGGACCAGGGGCTCTGATTAGACCTGCATTGATTTACAACAGCTGAAAACTCCTCCACCTGTTCCTCGTAACTGTGCTTACACTGTTTTGGGGATTTGGTTTATAGACTTCAAGTTATTTTTACCACAAATGTTTTTACTCATTATCATCAGTGGAGATGTCAGTGCTCTACAAGACAAGATGTTTTGTGAAATTCACTGTAATGGAGGTGCTGTTTAGCCCAGGGATTTTACTAGAGGTGGTGGTGATTCACCAGAGCTGGGAAATATCCATGGAACACCACGTATTTCCTTCAGCACGGGGTGCCCAGGCTCTGTGTGTTAGGAGGTCATTTTCTCTAACCTGCACCTTGGATGTGTGGTCTTTGAAGGAGCTACACTCGCTCCTATCAGGTGAAGATCTCATTGGTTGTCCTTGATTTAGATACAACATTTCGCACCAGATGAGACATTTCTCCCAATGGCTTCAGTGATCCTCATCTATGACTGTTTGGAACTATTTTTACTTGTTTTAATCCAGCTGCCTAGCTTGTAGGCTGGCACAGTTTGGCTTTGATCCATTACTATTTCAGATCAAGAAGTTTCAAAAGTGCTGGATGGTTGGTACCTTATAATCCTGGAGCATTTGCCTCAGTAAGATAAAACATGGTTCATGCCTATTTTCCTGTCTAGTTTTATCGAATTGAAAATGCAACGTTATTAAATGTTATGTAATCACAGAACCGTGGAATCTTTATGGTTGGAGAAGCCCTCTCAGCTCATCCAGTCCAACTGTCAGCCCAGCCCCACCGTGCTGACTAAAACATGTCCCAAAGTGCCATGACCACACATTTTTTTGGACACCTCCACGGATGGTGACACCACCACTGCCCTGGGCAGCCTCTGCCAGTGCTTCACCACTCTTTCAATAAAGGAATTGTTCCTCATATCTTGTCTAAATCTCCCTTGGCGCATCTTGAGGCCATTTCCTCTCCCCCTATCGCTTGTTACTTGGAAGGAGAGACCAGAGCCCACCTCAGTACAACCTCTTTTGAAGCAGTTGTAGAGAGCAATGAGGTCTCCCCTCAGCCTCCTCCAGGCTCAACAGCCGCAAGGACATGGGAAGGCATGCGTGAAATGGCAAACACATGCATAAAAATGCCTGCCCTGGGAATTCACCTCCTCATCCTCCATCCCACAATTTTGCCGTAACGCTGTGTTCCACACGCAAACGTGAGGTTAGGTCTCCATCCTAAACTGTTTCAAATATTTGTAGAAATCAAATATCAGCAGTAAACGTACGAGAGGGTCTCCCCAGTGGAATTTAGCTCTATGTAAGTGACCTGTTTAATCAAGCTTCCTCTATATTCTTCTGAGAGAAAGAAACTAACATTTTCAAACAGTGCGTCTTCCTGAAGATGGGAAGGATCATTCCCAGGAGCTGCCTCTCTCCACTGAGTACATGGGGGCTTGGGTGACTAAAGCAGACTCAGACAACGCTTGTACACACTTCTCAACTTTTTCAGCCTCAACTCTATTTTTGCTGCCCTGTAAAGGTATTTTTTTATCGATTGAGAGACCTTGAACCACGTAGGCTCCAGAAAGAGATGCTCCAGATGCCCAGATTTAAGTGGTGTGCATCCAGTCCTAAGTCATCCCTGCACAAAGAAACTTGCTGTGTTCTCCCGTCAGCAGATACTGAATGTGATGGATTTGATGGTATAATTGCTACCCTCATAATGGATAAGGTTTTCTGAAGGACTAGAGAAGATGGACTAGGTGGAAATGGCAGTTATTAAAAACATCTCTCAGAACAAAGGCCTTTTCTTTAGTCTTCCCAAACAGCGTTGCCATCTCCCTAGATACAATGCTGGAATGCGTTATTGCTTTCTTTCCATTTTACCCCTTGTACAGTTTTAATAATTCACTTGTGTGAGAGAATTATGATTATTTTCTGACAAGGTAAAAAAAAAAAATCACATCCTTGTGTGTCTAAAGAAAATCCTACAAACTAAATCTCCGTGGTCTTTAATTGACCTGTGAACACCAGCACCGATTGTGCCTTTAGATACCCTTAGCGTGGGTGTCTCTGCCATCTGATGGCAAAGCACAGTAACAGCATCTCCAAGAGGGAGAAAATTCTTGTACTTGGGTTCATCCCACCCAAGTGAAGCTATTTAGAAAGTTTGGGGTTGCAACAATTATTTTTCATATTGTATTTATAGTTATATATCAGTCTCCATAATTTGGAGAGCTTAGATTTTGCAGATATTGACTTTGTGATATTCCTTGTTTGCTGCTGCTGGGTGTTGAGATTCCAATATCCTGTGTTATATTGTATTGAACGCTACACCACTGCGTTATATTTTAGTGCGGTGACAGCAAGATATAAGGCAGGCTCTGTTCCAACAGCTGAGGGTGATTGCAGCTATAAGCTCCAACAACGGGGTGTCCCAGGTTATTCCAGATGTGGATAAACAAGTTGATTTATCTCACCCAAATCTGCACTAGAAGTGAATCCCCCTGACCTCATCACTCTGTGTTTAATTCACGGTCAAAACCCACCCCATCTGTTGGGCAGTGTTCATCTTAGAGCCAGAATCATGGAATTGTTAAGGTTGAAAAAGACCTCTGAGATCATCAAGCTTATGTTCATACCCTTGGAGCTCCAAATCTTTGTTGTTGACCATAAGGACTGGACAAACACTTTGAGTGCTGTGTCCAGTTCTGGGCCCTCAGAAAGATGGNTCACTGGAATGCTCTGCCTAGGGAGGTGGTGGAGTCACCATCCCTGGAGGTGTTCAAAGAGAATTTGGATGAGGCACTTAGTGACATGGTGTAACTGACAAGTAGGAGTAGGTGTAGTTAGTAGGTGTAGGTGTTGGGCCATAGGTTGGACTCGATGATCTCAAAGGTCTTTTCCAACCTTACGATACTGTGAAACAACACAAGTGAAGCTGATTACTTCTGGGATCACATACCTCACATCACAGACAGCTAAAGTGTAGAAACCAAAAACTCACATCTTGTCCTTCAAACTGAGAGGACCAAGTGACTGACTGTAAAGATAACCCCCTCCCTCTCTCATGTATGCTGAAATATCGTGTCAGCTACGGTTGCGCTACCCTCCTGGGCTAAATTAAGGAATATAATACATACTGAGGTCAAACAAACCCAACCCAACCCAATGAATTGTTGCTTCTGGTGGGAGGGAATTCAATAGTTACACCGGTTAGTGTGTGACTTGCGTTCTTCAGGTCATAGAAATCAGTGGTGAAAGACCAGTTCCCCATTTCCAGTTTCTTCTTTATGACAAAGGCCGAGCATTTGGTCAGAGCTGCCGTTCAACTCTGCCAGAAAAGGAGATTTCAACACTGGTGGAGATGCTTGCTTTCCGAATTGGGAAATACTGTCGATGTGCGTTTGGGCAGTTCTTGTATGGCTCAAGACTTGCCAGATTTCCCTATAGACCTTTGATCTCCCCACCTCTATACAGACACAGAAAGTTAACTTCAAGAAGCATTTTGAAGCTGCTCTTTATTTTCACAATGTTTTACACTACCAAAACTGGAATAAGAGTATTCTGAGATTCCTGGGCGGTGATATTCAAGTTCCACATTGCCATGAAATGTTTTCCTAAATTTAAGCCTAATTTTAAATATACAGTGACTTTGTCTCTGTTATTTCATTCAGAAAATGTCTATCAGAAGCAGTCCAAAACACACAAAGTCTGAAAACTAAGAAGCCTAAAGCCAATTGATATTTTTGCACAAACTTAATGGTTTTAGAGCTGAAGCAGGGGAAAATGGAGTTCGGACAAGATGACCTCTAAAGGTTCTTCCAATGCAAAGTGTCCTATGGTTCTGTTCTATGATTCTCAATTGTTTCGTTTCACCAAGAATGTGAGGAGAGGAGGCACCCAGGCTCCAGAACTCCTTCCTAACAAGGTTTTTGAGGTAACAGCATGTAGTATCTTCCAAAAGGATCGGAAATGTCTTTGAACAGGTTGTAATCACTTCCCAAGGCAGAGAAAGCCTGTGGGGATGGGAAGAGTCCAGCCACTTTTGTGAGAAACAGAGGAACATCATCGAAGCAAACACAGAAAAACAAAGCCAAGACAACACAAGGGGAATAAATACACTGACAAGGACCACAGCTGTCCAGATCTTTCTGATTTGTAATTTAGAAATTCTCCATATTTCTTAATAAACAGTAACAATTTCAGTGCAAGTCTGTTGTGTAACGGTAGTTTACTCTTTCCAAGCAATGGTCAGAGGCTGCTCAGCATTTCCCAGTCGTGCAGATCCGGTGCTCAAACGGTTCGTATTTAGACTCTACCATATCCCACAGCACAAATTCATTTCCCTTAGAACTTCACCCCAAACATCTGCGCTGTGCTCAGACAAAGCTTCTCATTTGCTCACAGCATCACAAAGCTGATGGCACAACGCTGTCGCTCTGTGCCCAAGAGCTAGCTCCTCCTGCCTTCTCTTGGAGGGTGCGGAGCGGGATGCTCTAATTGTGCTCAGAAGCTGCAATTACAATGGCAGAGCTAGGAGAATACAGTCCTTAAATATGTTTTGGCTGTCCTGCAGCCATCAGAAATTCCCAGGTGGGTTTAGGCGCACCTAAAGCCCAAAACCCAGGTAAGGATACCTGTAATAATGTCTCATCTCTGCTGCAGCCATGAGCAATCCCCAGGTGGGCTACAGGCACCTAAAATCCCCAAAATGGGTAAGGAAACCAATGAAATCTACAACTCTGAAAAAACCAAGGTTAGGGAAATTTCTGAACTGGAGCTAAAGACCCTTTGGGTCTCAGCTATTGCCCTAAGAGTTGGATTCCAACCCTGTTCCCATGTCCCAATCCACCACGAGTCTGTAGGAAAGCGACTCCAGGTTGGCTGCAAACCCATCTCCTCTCAGAAGACTTTGCAGCGCTTCCACAGTTTCCACATGGACGCCTTCACCTCGTTGTTGCGCAGGGTATAGATGAGGGGGTTCATCACCGGGGGAAAGACGGTGTAGATCACACAGATGTGCTTGTCAGAGGGAAAGGTAGAAAAGGGGCGGAGGTAGATGAAGATGCAGGGCACAAAGAAGATGGTGACGACCATCACGTGAGAGGCACAGGTGGAGAGTGCCTTCCGGTGCCCCTCGGTGAAGCGGACCCTGACTGTGACCAGGATGAAGGTGTAAGATGTGACCAGCACCAGGAAGCAAACGAGGGAGATGAAGCCACTGTTGGAAGCCATGAGCCACTCAGTGACGTAGATGTCGGTGCAGGCGAGCCGAATGACAGGGGGCACGTCACAGAAGTAGCTGTCGATCGTGTTGGGGCCGCAGAAGGGGAGCTGGACTGTGAGCAGCGTCTGGACAAGGGAGTGGAGGAAGCCCCCTGCCCAGCACGCAGACACCAGGAGCCAGCACAGCTGCCGGCTCATGATGAGCGTGTAGTGCAGGGGCTTGCAGATGGCCGTGTAGCGGTCGTACGTCATCACGGTCAGGAGGAACATCTCAGATGCCCCAACAAAGTGCAGAAAAAACAGCTGGGCTATGCAGTCTTCAAAAGTAATGGCCTTCCTCTGGGTCAGCAGGTCCACCAGCATCCTGGGAAAGGTGACAGAGGTACAACAGATGTCTATGAAGGACAAGTTGCAGAGGAGAAAGTACATGGGTGAGCACAGCTTGGGGTCAGTTGTGACGGTGACAATGATAAGAAGATTCCCCAGCAGAACCATGAGGTAGGCCAGGAAGAAGGTGGTGAAGGAGAGGACTTGCATCTCCCTTGTATTGGAAAGCCCCAGGAGGATGAATTCAGTCACACGGGAGAAGTTTCCCAGAGCCATCGCTTCAGCTCAGGCCCCCATGGCACGGGTGTGGGGGTGAAGTCATGGGTCGAAGAGGACGAGAAGGAGATGTGCTACAGCTCCAAGGTCCACGGGTGATGAGAGCAGCGTGCATTTACTGCTGTTCTGCCTGCTACAGAAAGCTCATGGTCACATCATAATTGATGGTGAGCAGTGTTTGCACAGAGCACCGTTCACCGCTCTTCTCCTGCCTTCCTACTCCCTTCTCAGGTTTCTGGTCTCTCCACACTTCAGCAGACAAACACGCTCACTATCTTGCACAGGTGATAATGTGACCAGCAGCAGAACGCTCATTTACATTTCCAATCACACCAAGAAATTCTTCAGCTGCTCATTTCTGCCTAAGAGTTTAGAAGTCAGCGAGCAAGAGGTTGCTACTAAGAAAAAAAACGCCTGCTTTTCAAAATTTCCTACGTACCTCTTGCCTTTTGCTAACGCTTAGCACTTTCCTCAGGCCCTTCTCTATTCTCTAGCACTTTCTGGTAGATCTCAAAGGCTGTTTTTCACCCCCATCAAGCAGGTTTGCTTCATGCATCACTCAGAATACGTGTCTGCACATCACAGCTTGAGTTTAGAAATGATCCCACTTTTTCCTCTCTGCCTCTCCCAAGGGCTCGGGAGTCTTCCGGAGCTGGCCCAGCTGCAGAGAGAGTGAGCTGTCTATTGATTATGATCAATAAAGGGGAGTAAAGACCATAAAGCTATGGCTTGCCTTACCTCATTTAGATCATTCCACTACAGCAGGAGGACTTACACCGCAGAAGACAGCACGTGCTGAATGTCTCCGATGCAATCGACAGGAAGCTACCTTGAATCCAAATGACCAGAACAGTAGGTTTTTAAACTCTCTGTATACTTTCCGACAGATTGCCAAGCACTTCTCTCTGCTTTTTGCAGAAACAAATACAACCACACTCGTGGGCTTTAATAAACCGTGTCTGATACGAAGAACGTAAGCACAGGAGAGGGGAAAAAAGGTTACTAGGGTGGCCAATTATTAAATGTTGACACAACATCAACTTCCAAAACTGAATTCTGCAGCATTTGTTGTCTGAAAACATTTTAAATCGTTCTCTCCAAATCTGGCTCAAGTTTTTCATTGGACAGCTCAGGGCATTTTTCCACAATTCTTACTCCTGCTTCTAATCACCATACCCTTACTCTTGTTTAAGTTTCTTATTGCATAGAATTTTGTACCAGGAGGTTTTCAAGCAGAAAAACCCAGTGAGGCAACACCTCCACAGCTTTCTGAACCGACCTCTCTACTTCCTGCACCTTCCTCCTCCCTGAAGTCATCCCATCCCAGCAGAACATATAAATACTCCTGTAACATCCTGGGGAGGAAACACAGGCAGAAGAGAGTTCTGCGCTAGCGGAGTTGGACCTGTGAGAACGGTGTCATTAACAAACTTGAAGCTGCTACCCAAGGGCCTTGTTAAACAGTTTTGGCTCTGGGTCCCTTGGTGTGCAACCACACAGCAATTTGCTCAATGACCTCTGTGCGTGGAGTCCTGAAGGTTGGTAGAGGATGAGATACAGTATCACAGTATTGTAAGGTTGGAAGAGACCTTTGAGATCATCGAGTCCAACCTATGGCCCATCACCTACACCTACTCCTACTTGTCAGTTACACCATGGCACTAAGAGCCTCACGCGCTTCTAAGCAGTTCAGGAACCCTTTGTATGAAAAACCATGTCTGTAGCAATAAAAATAATAACGTAGGGTCATGCCATCAATCCCATCATGGAGTGAGTGCTGGGCACCAGGAAATGATGCTTGAGATGAGACAAGCTGCCGATCTAGACCAGGTAGCATTGGTGGGAAACTGCAGTCACTCAGGGATGGGCTGGATCAATGTCTCACCAGGATGAGATAATCAAGATAAACATGAATGTTCATTCCCCAAGACACAGGAAGGTCTCAGCAGACCAGAGCTATCAGTCGTGAGGTGCCTCTGAGAACTACGTATCGAGTCCAAATCCACTTGAACTGATTGCTCTGCCCATCGTGTTCATTGTTAAGAACCCCCTCTGTCTTTATCTCAACCCGTGGGCTTCTTTATCTCATCTTCTCCCCCTGCCCTATTGAGGAGGGTGAGTGAGAGAGGGGCTGGGTGGGTGTCCAGCAGCTGGCCAAGGTAAAACAAACCCATGGCATCAACATTACAGACTGGAACCCAGTCTCTGAAAGCAAGAAATCCAGAAAATAGGAAATATATATTATTACTGGATTTGATGGCCATTTCTGCTACATCTTTAGGAGGTGGAAGGAGCCACTTCTTCCAGAAAGGAAAATCTTGGTGACCCGTTTTTACATCCTAACAGCAGGGAAGATAAACTCTTCCTCTTATGGCAGTCATTGCTACCTCTTTCTCTTCCTGTTCTGTCTGGAAATAGGAAGAAATTATAAAGACTCCTTTTGCCAGTAGTGATGTTTTAATTTTACTGTCATGGTAGAGCAAGAAGGACTTCTTGCTGTATTTCATCTCCATGGGTCACCAGTTACCTTGAGGCAGAGGAGTGAGTTGTCAGCTGGTTTAAGGACACTCCGTGCCTCTGCTTCCCTTTGCAAAATACTAGCGCCAATAGAAGTTCCTGGAAGATCCAAGCCTTGACCACACTCAGTCCATTTGCAGTGGAAAAGCATTGCCCAGGGTTGTGGATTTCTAGGGCGTTTCTACATTTCCATAATGCAAATGGCTGAGAAAAATGTCAACCAGACAATGAAGGTTTTATGAAGATGAAGAATGTTTTCCATGTTCGACTAGGAGCTTGGTTGTATTTCGGTATGGAGAAGCCTTGAATTCTCCTGTTTCCAATGAGATACCCATCCCTTAGATAACACCAGTGTGATAGCTCCACAGGGCTGGCCGAAGCATGACATTTCATCCCGTGACTAAATACAGCTATGAAAACTATGCTGATAATTCCGTTGCACTGTGGGTCAGTCATTGACCGTCATCGTTAACGCTGCTTGGGTTGCTGCCATGGTAGATTATAAAGGTCACCTGGGACATAGAATAGTAGAATGGGTTGGGTTGGAAGGGACCTCAAAGCCCATCCAGTGCCACCCCCTGCCATGGGCCTCCCACTGGGTCAGGGGGTTCCAAGCCCCATCCAACCTGGCCTGGAACAGCTCCAGGGATGGGGCAGCCACCGCTGCTCTGGGCAACCTGGGACAGGGCCTCCCCACCCTCAGTGTGAAGAATTTCTTCCTGACTTAAACCCAAGGTCTCAGATAGGTGTTAGGCACCAGGGTGCTTTCAATGGAACTTATCCAAGCAAGAATAGCCACAGTTTTCGGTTTAGAGTATAGGAGGGGTTTTTTGGACCTGGGCATTGATTTGCATGGCTTCCGTTTGTTGTCACTGGGCAGCTGGGATTATGAGCGTTTGATGAACCAGGGGCAGAAGGGAGTTATAATAATAGCAATTATTAGTGGGAACTACACTGGCAGGGGGAGGAGAGAAGATTCCCCTCCTGTTATCACCACCAGCAAATGACCAAACTTGCACCCAGTAACAGCTTTTTAATAGGTAACTCATGGATTCAGCATACAACAACGTAGTATCCATAACAAGGCGTCTTCTGCAAGCAGAAAGGGAACAGCAATGGTGTGATTGCTTCCAGCAGCACGCAACAACCAATTCTGCAAACACATTGGGCCACCACTTCCCAGCCAAATGAGCTACAGCATAGCTGCAGGTTGTCTGACTGGAATATCATACTCCGCGAATAGGATGATCTGCCTGGAAAACATTTTTAATATTTCCATCTTGGTTTTTATATATTTGCTGTTTTTTCAGTACAAGCCACCATTCCTCCCAGCCATGCAGAGACCTAATGTAACTCCAGCTTCTCTCATGGTCCGGTTTGCCAAGAGATGAGTCCTCTCCACCCAAATGCTGCTGAGTTTCCTCAGTGGCTTGCTCAGCTGTGGACACCTCATGTTACTACATCAAAGCATGTTAGATAAAAGCTCTGCCATACTGAAAACTTGATTTACTATTGGAAGCTGGGTACCACCATCACTCCTTTGTGCAGAAACATAAGGAGATGTTACTCTCCAAAGCTTTTAGGAGCTAGTAGGAAACACCAGTCTCTCAAAACACTTAGTTGTTTCTCCTAGTGCCAGGAGAGAAGCCTATTCAAATAGCCAAGGTACAGCTATGAGATCCCAAAAGGTAAATGCCAAGTTCCACCCTCAACGCTCAGTTTTGGGAGCTGACAAAAACCTCACACCCTTTTGGCTGATGGTTTCCAAAGAAGATGAATTATATAAAACATGGACATTGGTGTCAGCCCTATTCTGAACAGCAGTGCTAAAACCAGAGCAATGTTGCTGGAAAGCCTCTCCTGAACATTCCTCTTTCTTAAGGTCACATCATCTCCCAAACATGCACTGTGTTGCTTCACTTCTCGCTCTTCACTCTTCTGCTCCACAATTTTCTCATGGCGTTTTTCACCTCTTCGTTTCGGAGGGTGTAGATCAAAGGGTTGAGCATAGGCGTGACGATGGTGTAGAACACAGAGACCATCTTGTCTGCTGAGAAGGTGACGGAAGGGCGCATGTAGATAAAAATGCACGGCCCAAGGAACAGAATGACAACAGTGATGTGGGAAGTACACGTGCAGAGCGCTTTGAGACGCCCTTCGGAAGAGTGCGTCCTCAAAGAAACCAAAATAACAGCATAGGACACCACAAGAACAACGAAACAGATGAGGGAAATCACACCGCTATTGGCAGCCACGACCACACCGATGACGTAGGTGTCGGTGCAGGCCAGCTTCAGCAAAGGGTGAATGTCACAGAAAAAGTGGTCGATCTCATTGGGCCCACAAAATTGCAGCTGAAGGGCCAACAGGGCTTGCACCCCTGAGTGTACGAAGCCGCCCACCCAGGAAGCTGCCACCAGGCAGGCACAGACGTGCTTGTTCACAATACTCGTGTAATGAAGCGGCTTGCATATGGCGACGCAACGATCGTAGGCCATCACTGTGAGAAGGAAGATCTCCGTGCACCCAAAGAAATGACCTGCAAACACTTGAGCTATGCAGCCCACAAAAGAGATGGTCTTCTTCTCAACCAGGAGGTCATAAATGAGTTTGGGAGCTGTGACAGTGGAGTAACTGATGTCCACGAAAGACAAGCAGCTCAGGAAGAAGTACATGGGAGACTTCAGCCGTTCACTTGTCTTTATGGTGATGATGATCAGCAGGTTCCCGAGAATGATAGTGGCGTAGAACACTAGGAACAAGGAGAAACACACTTTTCCTACTGTCTTATCTTGTACCAGTCCACGCAGGATGAACTCAGTCACGTTGGTTTTGTTCTCCATAGACACCACATAGGCAAGACCTTGGGCACAGAGAAGACTGACCATGGCGTTAGACATGGGACATTACCAGCACGCGCACTGACCACTGCTATGCTAAATATTAAGCATATTTCCTTTGCTGCCTTTTTGGGACAGTCTCCATTTAAAGGGAGTGTGCTTCCCTCAAGGAATTCCAGGTGATGCCCAAATCAGAATGTATTATTGACATATCAAATAACAAGCTCAGGTTAAGGATAGTGGTGAAAGCAGCACCCACAAGAATTCTGCATCTCACCTTTTTTAAAAAGGAAGACTGTTACCATGTCCCCTCAAGACCCACTTTTCCCTTATAATGTTGATTTGGAAACAAAAGTTGACCAAAAGAGACAGTGCAGCTAGAATCCAAGTCTCAATGCTTTGGTCATGGGCTGAGGAAGGTCCTTGCACAAGCAAGGATTGTGCCTTCCTTTTCAGTCCTCTAAAGGATTGCAACAGATCTCCTTCTTATTATCTCTCTGGCTGTGATAGACCTGAATAAGTTCAGTCGCTGAAAAGCTGGCCAGTGGGTTCTGGACCAGCTTTCTTAAAGTACATGAACGAACTAATCTGGAGCTAATTTGCACTAATGGAGCATTAGAAAGGGGTTTGTTTACCTCACCTGGGTCCTGGACTTAGTGTGGAACACCTCCTAAATTCCCCTGCAATGACAGTGGGGTAATGAATTCATGGCTGGTGGCCCTCCTACACTCAAACCACCCATGAATTGACCTTTGCAGTATTCCCATGCAGTCCATGAGCATCTCCAGTGTTCAATTTAGCCACAAAGATAGAGGTGGCAAACAGGTAATAACCTTGTCTGTGGTATGAGCAAACCCTGTGGGGTCTTAAATCGATCTGGCAATAGCAGGACACTTGTTTCTCCCTCCTGAGCCCTTTGTCTCACCTCCTGGCTGCTCCCCATCGAAGGCAGCAGAGGAAAGGCTCTCATCTCTGTCTCCACAAGGAGAGGGAAAGCACTGTGGGGAAGAGCAAAGAGCTACAAAAATCTGTAACAGAGTTTTTTTTCTAGTTCATAAAATGGACCTCACAAAAGTCACTCACCAGAAACTCCTCTTTTCAAAGGGAGGGCTTGAGTCACGCTTGAATAAAACAAAGCAACAACATTTCGGATCTTGTACAGCTCATATTTGCCAGTCTCCAAGAGCTCGCTTGCTGTTCCTCCTCCGACCGCTTTAGGTGGGTCCATCAGAACATCCCAGCTGTTGTGAAAGCCTCTCAGCCCGTTCTGACACCTACAGTGGCTGAAAAGATCAGCCTGACTCTTGACCTGCACTTCTCATTCTGCAAAATCCAGCTGCCAGGAGCATCTACGAGAAGAGCGAGCCCTCACGAGGCGGGGAGGTTGTAGCAGAAGTATTTAAAGCGAATCGTGCAGCAGAAGCACGAGGCTGTAGGAGTAACGAGATCCCAGAGGTGTACGGAGCTTGGTCAGACATCATCAGTGGGCAAGGAGTTAACATCGTCCTTTGGGGAGCTGCGAGGGTGGCCTCTGGAGAGCAATGCTGGAGTGAGGTCACCCAGACTGTTACCTGCCAGATGTTCATCCAAATAGATGGACAAGCGTCACTTCTGGAAGCATTTCTGGTTCAAATAAACCTCACAACTGGCCTTTGGCAAGGTTTTACGTTCACTTTGCCTTTACAATCAAGCACCCTCGAAGTAAAGATGTCTCTTACACAGGATGTTGATATAAATACAAGTTCTGCTTTCTGGCTTAAGCTGATAATTTTCATATGTGTTCTTATTTCATCAGAATAATAGAATTCCTTATTAACTTGTCCTTAGCACGGCGAATTAACCGCCCCGAGAAGCATCACAGCTGCGATGCAGACTGCAATCCCTCAGCCATCTCCTGTAGAACTTTGAAACAAGGAGCAAACAAGGAAATGACTTCAAAAATGGCTGAAGGTTTGTTGGTTCATCCTCACTGCTTTCCAGGTATTTTTACTGAGACAATGGAAAGCACAAAAGCAACTCTCTAGCCTGAATATTAAGTTCTTATAAGAACTCTTACCAAAGCGTAGAGGAGCCAAATGTTGTTTTCAGTGATGCTTCCCATAAACTAGGGTCAAATATTTGCCCAGTAGCACCTAGAAGTGAGACCTCCAGAAAGAAAATACCTGGAATTCATACCTAAAGCGTTAACCCCCCCCTATTTTATTTTTTAAATTTATTTATATATATATATATATATATGCACATACATAGTTTGGGGGTGTATATGTAAGTCCTAGGTAGGGCTAGGACACCTTGTAACCCTGAATCCTACTTAAGCCACATTAAGGTGTAACGCAGGTGCAGGTGTTTACAGGGAATGTAGGTGAAGAAATAAAAGGGCTTCAATTACTTTTTGATGGCACCACATGGGTATTTTCCTTCCTCGCTCGGCTGGTTTGGTGGCTTTCTACTGGCAAGGTAGGAGCTAGAGGGTTTTATCTCCTTGTGGATCCTTGGATGGAGACTGCAAATTGCTGTAATTTTCACCCTGGGACAGCTTTGACTGGAACTGCTCTGATTTGGTTTTTCATCCTGTTTTAATGTGCAACAGTAGATGTTGGGCTGGGAGTTGTCTTGCATACTGGAATAGTTCCTAAATGATTCTTTTCTTTTCCAAAGGCACATGAAATTGTGCCTCCAAATGCCTTATTTGGTGGCTCCTTCATTTCTAACAGTTAGCAAAGCGTTTTTCAATAGAGCCATGATTCTCTATTAATCTAAATATTAAAATTAAAAACCTGAGTCAGAGCTGGGGTGTAGAGGGGATGGCTGGAAGGACAACATCAGTGGTCAGATAGAATTATATAGTGGTTTGGGCTGGAAGGAACCTTTGAAGATCATCTACTGCAAACCCTGTGCCGCAGGCGGGGACATCTTCACTCGATCAGGTTCTCTAAGCCAAGTCCAACCTGGCTTTGAGGACTGCAGGGAAGGGGTGAAGCTTCCCTTCCTGTTCCCTGCATCAGCAAATGACCCAACCAGCACCTAATATCGGGTTTTAACTGCTAACCCATGGATTTGAGATACCCCAAGGTGGTTTTCATGCAAAGGTATTTACTGGAAGCAGAAAGGAGCCTCTGTTTCCATCAGCAGGTGACCATAGTCCTGCCTTTCGCAGCTGAAGGGATTACAGAGCAGATGGATTTTGTCTCACAGTTTATACCTGGGTAACAGGATGCTCTACCTGAACACCACTTTCAGTACTTTTGGTAATATTTATTTAAACATTGGTGTTTAAATCAACGACTCAGGAGCCCCAGGCCTGGGCGCGTGCGAGTTGACAAAAGAATGGAAGGAGAATGCCGCTCATCAGAGTTCACAATGTCTTTCAAATCAAAAGGTGCATCTTCAGTGTCTTCTTCATTAAAGAAATTAAAGTTGGACTTGATCTCGGAGGTCTCTTCCAACCAGATGATTCTATGAAAGAGAAAGATGTTTGATTTTCTCCGATCCTTTGGAAATATTATTGCAATTCTACCTCTTCCCAACTTTGCTTCCCGATTTTCTGCCCCACAGTTTTCTCATGGCTCTCTTCACCTCCTCGTTTCTCAGCGTGTAGATGAGTGGGTTCAACATGGGTGTGATGACCGTGTAAAACACTGCCACGCTCTTGTCCTCCAGGAGGTTACTGGATGGACGTATATAGACAAACGTGCATGGCCCAAAAAACAGGATCACCACGGTGATGTGGGACCCACAAGTGGAGAGGGCCTTTTGCCGCCCTTCGTGTGTTTGTCTTTTTAAGGAAACCAGGATGACAATGTAAGATATGACCAGGAGGAAGAAACAGCTCAGAGCTATCATTCCACCGGCGGCGACAATGATGCCCACAGCGTAGGTGTCGGTACAGGCCAGTTGTAGTAAGGGGTGGACGTCACAGAAGTAGTGGTCGATTTTGTTGGGGCCACAGAAGGGGAGCCGAGTGGTGAGAAGAGTTTGCACCATGGAGTGCACAAAGCCTCCTACCCACGAGCCGATCACCATCTGGCCACACACGCGCCGCGTCATGAGGGCGGTGTAGTGGAGAGGTCTGCAGATGGCAACGTAGCGATCATAGGCCATCACGGTGAGGATGAAGATCTCCGTGCAGCCAAAGAAATGCACCCCAAAGAGCTGTGAAATGCAGCCCACAAAGGAGATGGTTTTATTTTCAACAAGGAAGTCGGCAATCATTTTGGGAGCCGTGACGGAGGAGTAACAGATATCTACAAAGGACAGGTAGCAGAGGAAGAAATACATGGGCGAGGTTAGACACTGACTGCTAATTATAGTGATAACGATGAGCAGATTTCCTGCCACGATGATCACATAGAAGAAGAGAAACATCACAAAACATATTTTCTGCACCCCCTGATTCTCTGAGAGGCCCAGAAGGATGAATTCCTTCACACTACTTGCATTCTCCATGGGAAGCGACACGCAAAGTTCAGCCTAGGCACAGGGAAAAACAAAGACAAATGATTCATTAGGTTTGTTTCATTATTAATAATGAATTCTCGATCAGAAGTGCATACAGACTAAGAAATATATAGGATTAGTATTAAGTTTATGAAGTTGGATTTTTTTTTTTCTTCCTCCCCTAGATATTTAATTCTTCCAGCATGAAACTTCAGCCACGGCTGTGACCACACTGAGATAGCACTCTGTGTTATGTTCCTCCTCCCTGGTCCTCCCCGATTTTGGAGGACTGGATCTATGGCTGGTGTGGTAAGGGCAGAGCCGGACTGTTCACCTTGAGCACTCTAAGGACTATAGATGGTTAAAAGCAGGTTTGCCCTTATTGTCATTAAGGACCTGGTTTACACACTTGGTTAAAACAGTGCCTTTAAGAACTCCTGGAAGTATCTGTGTGATTTATTTTCTAAGTAAAAATGATCTTTTGAATTGTTATTTAGCGAAGAAATTAAACAATCCAAAGCATAAAAAAATTAAAACATCTTTTGTGTACATTTTGAAACATCAATTTGCAGCTTTATGGGCTGAACAATGTGTGGAGAAGAAAGCAGCAACCAGTTGGCTCTAGCACTTGCTTTAAATACCAGTGGTGTTCTTTGAAGAAGGAAGAAGAATGATAAGATCTTTTCAGATCTTCTGTCCCAACATTGTAGGAATTGTACTTGATAGTGGGAGGTGTTCACAGGGGTTCATTTCTCTTTAGTGAAGCCAATCCAGGGGGTGGCCAAAGCCCCTCTATAGGCAGAACAGCTAAACTAAGATCCTGTATAGAATTCTTTCTTTTCCCAATGATCAGGAGGAGCCCAAGCGAATCAACATCATCAGGGTAGTGTTACCTTCAGGGAAGGATCCTCTTAATCCCCTTTTTAGCTACGGCTGAAGTCCTTATCTCTAGGTGTCTCTACACATCTACAGTTTGTCTTTTCAGACAGGGTCACATTTCAGTGTGAATGTGGAGCTCCTTTGCTCCAGCCGGTGCAGCCCCTGGAGCAGAACAGGTCACTCGTAAATAAATAACCCACATCTTTAAAAAGACTTCATCCTTAACACTACCAGCCTGCCACTATCATAGTCATTTGGTTGGAAAAGACCTTTGAGATCTTTGAATCCAGGTATCGGAGTTCCTTCGGTCGGGTCGAAGAAGCCTGGAAAGACTGGATTAACTCTTTCAGTGTTTACCAAAAAATAACTCTTTCAGTGTTTACCAAAAAATAGGCAGCTCTTGGAAATGAAGTCTCAGCTGTATGGGATTCATCCTGGTGTCAGAACTTTCCTGGTCAATTGCTGCCAAAAATCCCCATTGCAATTCCTGTCTAATGGAAAACAAGTTCTCCCTGTTTAAGTGATCGGAGCAATTCTGTAGGATGACACGGGTAATTCCAATTATCCAGCACCTATTTACAATTATAGCAAAGCTGGAAATTCCCTCCAGCATCCACAGGAAAGGGAGAAAACCCCGAAATTACTCGCAAAGCCACAAACTAAAGCCTAAAGAGGAAGCTGGCAAAGTTAGGGACTTCTCCTGTGTGCACAACTATACTAACAGTGGGTAAAAGACAATCGAGAAGGTGGGTAAAATTTATATGGATAATTCATTTTCTGCTGCATCTGCATGAAAAGAAGATGGAGGAGGACAATGTGATATCGGTTTCTGCCTTACCAGGCTGCGATCCTTTCCATCGCTCCTCTTTGCACTTAGGACTGACAGAGTTTTCTACAGGAAACAAAAGGCCAAAATAAATAAGTAGGGGGGAAAAGAACCATCGGGGCAGAGCTGGTAGCAAACCCCACCGGTCTCGGGGTTGGTTTTGTGCAATCAGTGTTTCAGAAAGGGGTGACCAAGAGGTAAATGCTGAAGGAAAACTGTATTCCTGAATAACTGCAGCTGGGAAACTCCTAAGCTAAGCCAAGGTGTGTAGTTTTGGAAGGATTATAACGATACAACCCTTTGGCAACAGTTTTACTGTGTGTCCTTGGTAAAGCCCCTGTCACCACCACCAAATAGTGTGTTTTCATAGAGTCACAGAAGGGTTTGGGTTGGAAGGAACCTTAAAGCTCATCCAGTGCCAACCCCTGCCATAGGCAGGGACACCTCCCACTGGATCAGAGGGCTCAAACCCTCAATTTTATAGTGTATTCATCTCCCTCGTTCCATCTCATTGACTTATGTCCTGCAGGCACCTCTATCTGAGCTTGCTATGTGCCCTCTCTTTTCTGCCTTTGCAATCCATGACCAACTGAGGGTGTCCACTTCATGTGATGAATCACATGTTGGAGGTGCCTGCTTCTTCCTGTTGTCTCTAAGAGGGTGGCTAAGTCAGTACAGAATTCCCACATGTTAGATATTCTCATAGAATTATTTTGGTTGGAAGAGACCTTGAAGATCATCCAGTTCCAGCCCCCCTGCCGTGGGTTGGGACACCTCCCTCCAGAGCAGGCTCAGGGACAGATTAAAAGTAGATGATATCATGCAATAACTCAGAAAATAAAATCAATGTGGACTGCTAACATTTCAAAAAGGATGAGAAATGTCCTTTTTGCAAGCATTCTTCCCTAAAATCTTGTGTGGCAAACACAAGAGCACAATAACCTAACGTAGGGCTCGGTAGGGGCTTCCGGTCAAAGAATGGTGATGGCTTCAGTCAAAATTTCATTTTTGGTTGAGAAGAAAGGAAATTACAGAGGGAAGGAAATCAGGAAAAACAAAAAAAAAAACAAAGATGAAAAGAAAAGGAAGAATAATTCCAGGTCCTCTGGAAACTTACCTCCTCTGTGTTTGGAGATCTAAGTTTTGTGTATTTTATCTCCTCCACGCCTGCTTTCCCTGGTAGGAATGTGTTGGAGCACAGAGCCTTTAAAGAGGGGAGAATGGCTCCTGGAAAGCTTCCAGCGCTTGCTCAGGAGATGCCTTTTACTGGATAATCCCATCTAATTAAATTTTTGGCTTTCCTGTATCACAAGTGATATTTTCTGTCTGTGAGAACTGCTTTGCTGGGCTGTCTGGGCAGCGTGACCTGGTCAGGGGGCACTGAGCGGCGCCCTCGCAGCCCCGCAGCAGAAATCACGCTGAGAAGAACGCTGTTTAAGTACCACTCCTCAACCCTTCTCCAAGGAAATCTTCCACCTGCAGGGCTCTTGGGGCTTGGGGAGGGAGGCGTGGAGGCTCAGTGAAGGGGGGGGGGTGGCAAAGGAGGAGAAATTAACTCTGTGCTGACTGAGAAGTTTAAGCAAACCTATTTTAAAGAAATTAAGTCACTGATGATGCCATGAAGGCACTGATTTCAGGGCACGTGTGGTGACCTGGTCACAGAACCATGGGATGGGT
>VWPV01005212.1:0-28516 GCA_013389885.1 Geococcyx californianus
ACTGTGATACTGTGATATTTCACGGTTTAGGCCTGCTTCTGAACACTGATTTGTGATGCTATTTGAATAGTCTGTCTGGTATTTCTAAGGACAGGAGAATTCATATCTAACAGTCCCAGGCAGCCTGGATGCCATAGGAAGTTTCAAGTAGCAAGAGACACCAATGAGCTGGCACAGAATTTAAGATTTAACATGAGAATGTAAATTTTAGGATTAGGATTCAATTTAAGATTTAAGAATTTAAATGTACATCTGCAGTATTGCTCTCCACACACACGGCAGCAGTTTAAGCTCCCATTTAGCCAGTGGAGGGCTAGTGACACAATTGGTAGAGCTAAACACCAATGTAGTTCCGCTTAAAGCAGGCTCCTAGAGTTCTCTTCAGTTGTCTAAACATAAGGTACGCAACAGGTGTAGACGCCTTAGACTATCTCTTCTGGTTGAAATCAACCGAATCACTCCATGCATGTATTAACCTTATCTCCATTAACTGCCATAGAATTCATACACCTAGTGCCTATATACACACACACACGACAATTCAATTTTTGATTTCAACTCTATTGTAGACATATTTAAGTATGAGCAAATCTACCCCTGGACTGTATATGTAACGCATTGATTTATGGGGTGAAGCCACCCTAAGAAATTCTCCACCTCCACCCCATAATTCTCAGCCTTCCTTGTTATGCTGAAATAACTGTTTATGAGTCTGTAGTAGAAGCTCATGACAGCAATGGCCTGGATTAAAAATGGTCCTTTGTTTCAGAGGGCTACTGTTAATCTAGATTGTTTGGATTGTCAGACAAACTGTTGTGTTAACACAACTGAAGCGGTGGTAAATCACATCAGTGGTATAAGAGTGAAAAGATGAGGTAGTGCAAAGGATAAAAATTTCTTAATTTTGTTGCTGAAATCAGAATAACTATTCCTTCAGAAAGTGGAGTTTTAGTGTAAAAAAGTTGTTCCCACTTTAGAAAGTGCATCCCAGGACACTTAAAAAAAAATAAAACCTTGAAGAGAAAAGTAAGTGCAGTTGATATGTTAACAATAGATTTCATTCAGTCAGATTTCACTTGTGCAGAACAATTTTCTAGTAAATTTCATGCTGCAAATCTTACGTTGATATGACAGTTGGTATTCAGAGACCTACACATGTTTGAAGGCTAATAGTGCTATCTTGGGAAGGGGGGTAGGAAAGGAGTTTTTTGAATGAGATCATAAATGACTAAGTCAGTCTGATAGTCAAGCTGATCTTGAAAGTGGGAGTTATCAATTTTTAGATCTTTCTTTGCTTTAGTATCACTTTCCTTATACTCATTCTGGAACTCATTTGAGCTCATAGTGGAAATTCTTATTTTTTTTGTTTTCTTTTATTCCTCTAGGGTTTAATAAGTAAGTTTACATCCCAGAAGGTGCTGAAGAACACCGGAAGAATCTGAGGAATTATACTACCAGGAGAAAGAAGGAACAATGGAAAAACAAACTCTGTCTTTTAGTGCTAGAGGATTGTCAATTTTACTTACCTCACCCACAGCACAAGACTGAGGCTGAGAAAATGCAGATAAAGCAAGCAGAAAAGTTGAAATGCATATACATAAGCTGAAGATCCCACAGGTCAATATATTTGCAAGTCACTGCTGATTGGATGATACTTTTCTTGCTCTTAACTGCAGCTGCACACTCACACTTTTTATATTGGTACCACATGGAGTACCGCTGAACTGAAATTGAGAAAGGGATTCATCTGGAAAGGTATAATGCATTTTCCTAAAATATATTTTCATATGGAGGAGTTCACTGAACTGACTCATTACATAGCTCTATAAGCATAATGCTGGCACTCAGGCAGTAGTAAGGACATGTACTTGGAGGCAGAACATTAGACTAGATTGGTGCCTTTTCAGCAACATAGAGTTTGCAAGTGAGAAAAGTTATTTATGTTGCAATTCCAACCCATTATCTTGGTTTTTTACCTGTCTGACAACACTTTGGAGTTGCTTTTCTATTCACTTTATCCAGTTCACAACATTTGCTGTCTGCCATGATTTCCTTGTTTGGCCACTCAAAGCACGAAGCTGTAAGACCAGACTTCACAAGAAGGTACCATGCCCTGTGCCAGCCCACAGCTGCCACAAACGTAGACATTCTCTCCGTTAGCCTCCATCTACTCCTGCTCACTGTATCTGTTGCTCCTCAGTGACTGGAGATCTGTCACACAAGATGGATCTGGGTAAGCCTTTACTCCAGGACAACAGGGGAGGGAATGGTACCGTATTGGGAAATATGGGCAAGACAGTATCTCCTCACAGCCTTCTTGTGCTTCAACGAGATGGTAGTTTCATAAAAAGAAACTCTGCTCTTAAATAATTTTTGGCAGTCTGAATTGAGAGAAATATCTAAAAGAAAAATTCTAGTTGTGAGAATTTTAGACTGCAACTGAAGAAAGTAGTGAGAAGTTGTTGAAGATGGCATGATAGGCATTGACTATGCTTTTCTCAAAATTCATCTTATTATTTATATATGTTTTTAGCTCAATATGTGACCTGAATATATGCATTAAAAATACTTTTATTTTGTTTTGAAATTGTTACTTAGGAAGTATGCTGAAAGAAATGAGCAGATGAAACTGATATAATTATCATTAAATTTATGTAGGAAGAATCCATAGAATTGAGTCAACATTAATAGCTTTGAGGGCAAAATCTGTCCTCTGGGTAAAAGACGTAAAAACATCTTCTAGAGAGATAAGATGGAGAAGATGCTGACAGATAAATAAGTTGACTCTGCTATTCATTGAAATACTGCATTCACTACCACAACAAAAAAGCTTCTTTTGCCACGTTAATCTCTCAACTACAATATTCTTTATTTAAATTATGAAGTAATGGCCTACATAATTTCATTCATTAAAAAAACTCATTTCCTCTTATGGATTATGACACCGAAGGGTAACAGTTGTTGAGGCTCCAACACTGCAGCCTTGATTTGAAGTTTATTGTTCTGAAGAGTGATAAAGATGAGGGTGATGTCTTAGACTTGTATAACTAATTGTCTTTACCACAGTGGCCTGATTTCTCAGTCAGAAAGACAAGGGGTAGCAAGTAAAAAATTTAGAATTATCTTTTATTCTGTGTCTACTTTATTTAAAAAAAACATTTAAAGGAAGAAGGCATTATAGACCATAATAGAAATGTACTTAACTGGGAAAAAGATAATCTAACATGTTATTTAAATCCTCAGTATTCAAAGTGAACTAACTGGTTTTAATGAAGATCTGTGTGCCTGAAGTTAATGGTAAACAAAGGATAAACCTTACTGCTTGACCATTGATCTCTTCATCTTATTATGAAGATTAAAAATATTTTAAGTAAATCTATTACTTCAAAGATACAGCACCAATAGAGTTTCAGATTTTAGACTACTCAGAAAAATATATTTCCTATGTAAATAGATCATACAGAAATAACCATTTTACTTGACAACAGTAATTTCTGCACTTGGTCTTGAATTCAAAGAGCTATGCACACTCATTATAGTGTCCAATGTACCTATTCACAGGTGATTTTAAGCACTGTTGCTGACAAACAGGAGATAAAACTTAGATCAGTACATTTCTCCATAATCTCAAGTCTTGTCTGCTAAATTTTGTATGCGGGACTATGTAACAGGCCAAGCATATTAAAAGATACGGTCCGGTTTCCCAGATATGGTAACTGGAGAACTGTTAGTGTTCAACTGTTGAAGTATTGCATTGCATAAGTGCAGCCCAGATATCATATGGGTCTTGGAGTGGGAGAGAGATCATATTGTGGCTTAAAATGTGAGATGTCATCTCTAAACTGAGGAGATGGGAAAGCACTGAACCCAGTTGCATCAAAACTAGTTGCTACAAAGAAGTTAATCCACTTATCCCAGTGAATTTGAATGACATCAGTGACCCAGATGAGTGCGTGGGATATCTTCAGTGATATAGTTTTAATTGCATCAGTTTTCATTAAGTCTAGCACATGTATGTTCAGATTCTACTTAGCTGTTTTCCACTGTACTGATACTGTAATTGTGTTCTTGCAGGATGACCATGCTTGTGCTGAAGAACATCTTATGACGGAGGTTGTCCTTTGACAGATGTTGTCCTTTCTAATCATTGTTATTCACACTTTCTACAAGCCTATTGGCTTCATGATACTCTGCTGTCTTTGCCAAACTGTACTGAATGGCTGAACATGATTTGATTTCACAGGTGATTGCGCCTTGTAGGGAGTGAGGCTGTTGATTTGCCTGTCTTACCTGCTGTGATCAAGGGAAGTGAAAGTCATATGGAGTTAGCAGAAAACTGTGTCTTCCTGACAAGTAACCAGACACACTAAGCTGGGAAATACGGGCAAGAAATAAGAGAAGCACAGGAAATGGTGAGCCATCAGCACTGCTAGAAAATGGTAGACACCTTGCTGGGGAAAAAGCCTGGCATCCAGAAACAGAGCTACAAAATGCCTTAGGGTTTACTAAAATACAGAGTTTTCACAGGAAACTTGTGAGAATTTCTTGGCATTTATGTAATGAATTAGTGGTGAATAGAGTTAAATTCATTCCGTGGCCGGTCACAAGTGGTGTGGCTTGGTACAAGGGTCAGTCTTGTTTAATATCTTTGTCAGTGACCTGGAAGAGGGGATGGGGTGCAGATGACTCCAAATTGTGCAGATGTTGATCTATTTAGGGGTAGAAAGGCCCTACAGAGGGATCTGAACAGGCCAGACTGATAGGCATCCTGGCTTGTATCTGAAATGATATGCCCAGCAGGAGCAGGGAAGCTCTGGTGAGGCTGCACCTCTGATACTGTGTTCGGGTTTGGGTCTCTCAGTACAAGAAAGGCATTGAGGCGCTGGAGTGTGTCCAAAGCAGGGCAAAAGAACTGGTGAAGGTTCTGGAGCACAAGTCTTATGAGAAGAGGCTGAGGGAACTGAGGCTGTTTAGTCTGAAGGAGGCTGAGGGGAGACCTTATTGCTCTTTACAACTACCTGAAAGGAGGTTTTAGCGAAGTGGACGTTGGTCTCCTACGTGTTACTACCAAGTAATAAGCAATAGGATGAAAGGAAATGGAGTCAAGTTGAGCCAGAGGATATTTAGACTAGATATTAGGAAAAATTTTTTCACTGAAAGTATTGTCAAGTGTTACTAATGGTCTCAAATTCCTGTCTTAACTTTGGTATTTCTCTATCACAGTTTTATTTTTAGATTTTATATGCATCAAATCACTCTTAATTTATTTTATTGATTTGCTTAATCTAAGAGACCTGTTTCTCAGCTTTCACTTGTGCAAATTTTCAACCAGTTTACATTTTCTGAGTTTACACAGGTTTGGAGGAACTGTGAACCTTTCTCGAACACCACAGGGGCTTCAGTATATGATGATCATACATAGTCACTATGGAATGTTGGTTCTCCAATGTCAAAGTAGTGTCAATAATTGTTTGCTAAAAATAAATTTTTGCTGGTGTACGCAAATGTATTCCTACTGGTGATCATGACCTCCACACATAAGATTATGTAATGTTTAGTTTTCTCTGTTTCGTGATCCTTTTAGACCAGTATAGTATGTTTTGAAAGCACTTCTACATTTTTCTGTGCCAGTATGTCTATTAAGTCTTCTCTGAAGTGTGTCATTACCTTTGGTCTCACTGTTCTCTGACTCCTAAGTGGTACATTATCAGTTACAGACAGTTCTGTTTCAGCCCTGCAGATTACGCAGACTGGGTTACTTGCCTATTTATTCTCAAGCCATCTCCAAACAATAGCAGTTGATGATTATTTTCAATGCTTCATCTGCATGAAACCATACCTCTTAAAAACAAAGTGGAATATATTTTCAGGTTTTCTCTTCTTACAAGATGTTGAAAGAGATAGTCTACAATTCACACTGGCCTAGAACATTTACAATCATCCTTGAGCTGCGTTCTCTGCTGTGTCTTGAATGAACTATGCACAACTTTCCTCTTCCCTAAAGATTTGGTAACATAGATAACAGGGATATGCTGTTGGATAATTTCCCTCTGGAGTCTGAATGACAAGCTACAGGACTTACTACTGCATTTTAAGAAAATGAGATGACTATAGTGAGAGGAGTGAAATAGCCAAGCTGCTTAGCTTTAAAGCCCTCATTCTTTGTGTAGGTCTATATGATTTTGTTGTCTTTTTCTCTAAACTTTTCTGGTGTTCAGGAAATTTTCCCAGTTCAAACATACTGCAGTCTTCTGAAGTTTGTGTTTGGTTCACTATTAGTCCTTTTACCTTTTTTTTGGTGGTTTGCAGGTACACATACAAAACTCAGATTTCTTACTCAACAGTGAGGAGAATCTTGTGCTCTGATCTTGAAGGATCACAAAAAGAAGTCTTAGCTCAGCACTGCAAGTGAAAGGAATGCAAGCCTACAAGAGAAGAAAACAATGTGATACACCAACTGACTGAAATTCGATCTCTCTATGCAACACTCAGTAAATTTCTATGGTTGTGCTTTGTATCAGGTTCCTGAGGTTTTGGCCAAACTATGGCCAGGAGAGTCCAGCATTACATTTGTTGTTTACATGCTTTAGAGTCCAGTGGTTTATGTCTTATAGGGTATCTAACTAATTTTTTACTGTTTACTTTTATTGTGTTGTTTGTGCTATTAATGAAATTTCTCTTGTAGTCTTCCTATAAGAGCGTTAAACTAAGTACTAACATAAATACGAATTTGCCTGAGTGATATCATGTGATTATTTTCTTTGGTTATCTACAAGCTATTGTGTAAAGTAAATGGGAAACTATTACTTTCTGCTTTAACTGAAAACACTTTAATTATTAAAAAAGTTCTGAATTTAGGCACTGCATGTCATATTTTTAATTACTCCACCCTTGTAATTTGCTCACCTTACAAACCGACTTCTTAGCAGGATACTGTGCATCAATACATTCTACAGGTACTTTGTGAAATGCAGGCTGGATCTGGCTGTTTCTGCAATGTATTAGCAGTTGAAAGCAGCATCAGCAAGTAGAGATTTTTCTTTCCTATTATTATTTATCGGTTTCTATTTTATAATTGCTATTAATGCAGTAGCTATTTAACAGCTAGGTCTATTTAACAGGCTTTTTTCCTTTTCTTGATACTGACAAATTACCCTTCTTCTGTTGCCATTCAAGAAATATAACAGCAACTTAAAAAAAGCAGGTAGTAAACCACTCTAAAAGCTGTCAGATTTTAGATTGTCAAATCTCTTCTGGCAGCTCATTCCACAGCTGAGCAAACTTGAGTATGAACACTTTATCTTTCCTATTTTGTTCACTATTAAAAAGGTGCTTAATCTTTATGCATAACTTTGACTCATGTCAGTAGTCCAATTGACTTTTGAGGACATGCCTCAGATTACATAGGTTTAAATTCCATCTCTGGATTGCAGCTTTAGTTAAATATTTGACCATGTACTCTATGACAAAGAAAAAAGGTTCTCTTACTGTGTCATAGGAGGATGAGAGTGTGGTTGCTGAGATACCTGGATTTTCCAAACACAAATGGTTGAAAATCAGACTGAAATCTTCAGGTGGTAATAGAAGAAGATTAGGGGGAGCAATGTGGTCATGGTTCATTGTGCTGAGAAGGACAGTAATGTGCTCCACACTTGCTAAAGGCTTTTCTTGAGCTCTATCATTAGCTTCAAGCACAATGTACTGCATAAAATCGCTGCCATATGACAGCAATTTTAACAGTATGACCTGACTTCTGAGTTTATAGTTGGAGAATTAAGTGTCTGTGTGCCAGAGCTGCTCTTTAAGAGAAGAGGAGCCAGGAGACAAGAGCCAAGATGAGGTGGGTACGGCAGGGGTCTCACCTACAAAGTAAAATCCAGTCCCGCAGTTCAAAAGCAGAGTGGATCTGGTGAAGATAATCAGGATCATCCAGAAGTTCAGATAATTAGGCACATCCACAGCGACAAGGTGTCTCTGAGATCGAGCCAGGAGGTCATGGCAGTAGATTGGGGTCTGGTCCAGATCAATGAGGTACACAGCCATGACAGCAGGAGCAAAGGTAAGGGCTTGCACTGAAGCACAGCTCCTGCTGAGAGGAACAGGATCTTGCTTGTCAGCACATTTTCTCACATACCTCTTTGTACACAGCTGTCTGGTTCAAGGCTGCACAGCTGTACCATTGAGGCTGATTTTGAGCCTAGGCAATCAAAACCTTGCATACTCTGGGCCCCAGCACAGAGAACTGCAGCGGAAAAGTTACTTAATGAGTGTTGAAGCTAGATCTGTTCTTGTTCTTGATATTTGGATAGTGTAATTTTAGTCCTGTTGGAATTCATATGTATGCTTTTATTTCTAGGATGATATTCGGGTTGCCTGTTAAGACAGCCAATAGTAATGTAGACAAGGCAATCTATATCCACTGAAATAGGTAACTGTGCTTTTTGTCCCATTGACAGTGAGAGATATGCTTTCCAAAGGTGATTTAGAAAGCTAGCATGATGTACAGAAATATTGCTATAGCCAGCCATTACCTTTGGATGCAGGAATTTCTCAGAGATCTGGCTCCACTTCGAATAACACTGCAAATTAAATGCTGCCATTAACTCAGTAGCCAAAGAGTAAAGGTCTCTTCTGGGAAAAAGGTATCATATTAGTTTGGATATGTTTTCTATGACAGCAGATGCTGATGGTGTTATGTACTCTTTAGGACCAAGCCTGATTATTGGAGAACTAGTTCAGGGGAGCAGAGTTACAGGTTGTCCTTGGCTGGAAAATCATTTAGAGAGAGAACGATCTCTAAATTTGTATTTTTCAGTGCCATTTTAGAACTACAGTACCTTTTACTATAACTCTGCCTACTTAGTCTGTACCCTACAACAAATCATGCAAGTTATGAAGGTGAAGGAGAACAAATAAAAAAATCATGATTGTAGCCCAGAGTTCAGGGTGCTTGACTGAAAGCCTGGCTCCAAGCATTTCAGTCATTATTCCCTTGTAGTGTATTTACATTGAATTGCTATTGAACAAAACAATAAATACATCAGTAAAGAGTTTTGTAGTGGTGACTAAAAATCTCAGGAGCCCTCTCCCAGTAATTAGTAGCATCAGCAGGGACAGCTCAACAAAAGAACACTCTAGAAATTTGATTCAGTAAAAGAACCATTTTTTTAAGTGAATAAAACTGCAGCTTGAGTCCTACCTACTCGTACTTCCCCAAACTTACAGCCACTCTCTTCCTTTTAGACCAGTATATATATAAAGAGTATTTAGTTGAAAGTGGTTCTTACCTACTGGCAAGCCTTTGTGAGTCCTTGAAGTTAAAGAACAACAAATACTTGCTATTTGAAGGGAAAAGAAGGAGACTTGCAGCCAAAAGGGAAAGGGAGTCAATACATTCAATAAAACTAACAAAACCCACTCAGGCTTTGTTGAATGTTTTCATAATTTCAGGTCTACCATTTGTCCATCTTGATAAAAGCAGGATCTGTTAGATACAGAAGAGTCTTTGCCTGTCTAAAATCTCATTCCCAAAACACTTGTTGGTTATGCCTGCATTGCTGGAGACATTCATTCCTGTCCTCAGAAATTATCCTTAGATAATTTATTTGTATCCCTAGATACAGAGTGTATCCCTAGATAAAGAGGCTCAGAACCAGCCTCTTCCAGTCAGAAAGCTGTGTCTACTCAGCACAGAAGATAGATGGCTCTGGTTCATATTTTGTGCTTCCTGTGAAGAACAAAAGACAAAAAGGAAAAGTTTTCTTCACTTCATAGGAGTGAAAAAACTTGAGGCTGCATTACAATTTTTCAAAGTAGAATTTTTATGCCTCTTGGTCTTGAGTTCCCTGGAAAGGCATGATAAGATTTGGGGGGTAAAGGTTGTTGTGTGCTGTGTTGATGACAATGTAGAATGAGAATGTGCATATCTTCTGCTCTTGGTAACATCACACTTAGGCAGTGGGCATAGTTAGCAATCTCTAGTATTTAGGTTTCATCTGAGAGCAAATTAATATATAAGCACTGTGAATATTCCAGGGACTAGGATCCAAGGGAGAACTGGGGATGTAAATAATTTGATGGCATAGATATAACCTGTTTACATATAGCCAGTTAGATCAGGGCATGCTATCGGGTCTGTCAGCTGTTGTTTTTGTTACCAGAAAGTTGTGTTTCAATCATGAGTGCACTGAAGATTCAAAAGCACACAGACTGATGAACGCTATTGTATGTATTTTGCCAAAGATTTGAATTTCTTCTCTTGTCAATGCAGTCTTGTAAAATGAAGTTCTTAATGTTACAGTTATAGGAAGTGGATGTTAGGTAGGTGCAGCTGTGAGGACCTGCGGCTTTCAAATGTGCCAAAGATTTTTTGCGTGCTAATGGAGTTTCTATCACAGACAAGCGCTATGACCAGTAAGTTCACTTTAGTGTGACCAGTATGTTCACTTTACTGGATCTGTGTGTCCAGTTCCTGTGCTTTCCCCTTGTTATCTCTTTGTGTAGAGTCTTTAATAGCACACTGTAGTTTGTGGTCCAGAGTTACTGATATTCATAGTGAAAGGGTGAAAATTGAGTTTTTAAGGGTTACAGCAATGGGACAGTGGATATGTGGATAGATATACTCTTTCCCCTCTTCTGTTACAAGTTTAACCTATGAAATCTGTAGCTTTCACAGAGTTTGAACACTAGAACAGGTAAAATAATAAAAAGATTTCGTTATTATCAACTAGAAAAGAAACATTTCATATGTCAATCTCAGAGCTCCATGCAAACTATAAGAGCATACCAACAAGAAGAATCATATCTGAAAATTGAAAGGTGTTCTGTTAATCAGTGTAAGCTGAGCTGGGTGACTACCTCTCATTTAATTTAGCCAAGGTCTATTAGTTCCTAATAAAAAGGCTGATTTTAGGTGCTCCAAACAAAACAGATCAGTGGTTGTGGTCTGGAACAAAGCCTTTATGTTATGGTAACAAAGATGAGTCTTAAATTGGAAAGGTTATGATTCAGAAATGCCTCATCCATCCAGTTCTGATTCTGAAGTGACATTGTTATGCGATTCATCTAGAGAAGCTTTGTTATATTTTTCATGCTTTTGTTGTATAAAATGAACTTGCGAACAAGGTGTACTATCTAAGCTTGGGCTATTGTGGAGCATCCTGACTGGATAGAAGCAGTATAGCTCTCAGTTTAAAATATGTAAAGGAAAGTAACAAATTCCATTTAGGTACTTTAATTGTTTCTAACTCTACCTTTGACGCTTCCATTGTCTCATCTGTGACCACCATGTTCACATGCTTTCTGTCATTCTCAAGTGCCCAAGATATTGATACACCACACTGCATTTTTGTGGCAAGGTTTTAGTAGCGAGGGAAGTGCTTACAAGGGTGACTTCTCTAGGAAGCTACTAGAAGCGTCCCCTATGTCCAATGGAGCCATCTTAAGAAAAGAGGGAAAATGTGTGAGAGAAACAACTGCATACACTAAGGTCATTTAAGAAGGATGTGGAGGAGGTGCTCTAGGTGCTGGAGCATTGATTCCCTGCAGCCCACAGAGAAGACCGTAGGGAGGCAGGCTGTTTCCCTGCAGCCCCAGCAGGTTAACGGCGCAGGAGAGATTTCGTTGCAGGAGAGATTTCGCTGCAGCCCATGGAGGATCCCCTGCTGAAGCAGGTCGATGTGTCCAAAGGAGGTTGTGACCCCGTGGAGAGCCTGCAGTGGAGCAGGCTCCTGGCAGGACCTGTAGCCTCATGGAAAGAGGAGTCTACAATGAAGCAGGTTTGCTGGCAGGACTTGTGACCCCATGGAGGACCAATGAAGGACTGCATCCTGCAGGAAGGACCCATGCCGGAGCAATTTGTAAAGAACAGCATCCTGTGGGGAGGATTCATGTTGGAAAAGTTCATGGAGAATTGTTTCCTGTGGGAGGGATGCCACTCCGGAGCACAGGGAAGGTGTGAGGAGTCCTCCTGCTGTGAATGAAGGACAATGTGTGATAAGCAGACCCCAACCTCAGTTCCCTGTCTCCCTGTGCCTCGAAGCAGGAGGAGACAGAGAAATTCTTGGGTGTGAAGTTCCATCTGGGAAGAACAGAGGGGTAGTGGGAAGGTGTTTTAAGATTGATTTTTTATTTCTCTTTATGCTACTTTAATTTTAATTGCAAATAAATTAAATTAATTCCATTAACTCAAGTCTGTTATTCCCATGACGATAGTTCCTGAGTGATATCTCTGACCTTGTCTTGATCCACAAGTGTTTTGTTACATTTTTTCTCTTCTGTCCAGCTGAGGAGGAGTAGTGGTGGAGCGACTTTGGAGAGTACCTGGCATCTAGCCAGCATCAACCTACTACACATGCTAGTCCAGTCATCAGAAAAGTTGGTGATTTATTCATACATGAATGAACTTTATTTTAACGCTATAATGTTAAATGGTTATGATCAGATCCTCTTTGTGAATGGTCTGCAAGTTTCTTTAGTATTTTNCCTCATGGAAAGAGGAGTCTACAATGAAGCAGGTTTGCTGGCAGGACTTGTGACCCCATGGAGGACCAATGAAGGACTGCATCCTGCAGGAAGGACCCATGCCGGAGCAATTTGTAAAGAACAGCATCCTGTGGGGAGGATTCATGTTAGAAAAGTTCATGGAGAATTGTTTCCTGTGGGAGGGATGCCACTCCGGAGCACAGGGAAGGTGTGAGGAGTCCTCCTGCTGTGAATGAAGGACAATGTGTGATAAGCAGACCCCAACCTCAGTTCCCTGTCTCCCTGTGCCTCGAAGCAGGAGGAGACAGAGAAATTCTTGGGTGTGAAGTTCCATCTGGGAAGAACAGAGGGGTAGTGGGAAGGTGTTTTAAGATTGATTTTTTATTTCTCTTTATGCTACTTTAATTTTAATTGCAAATAAATTAAATTAATTCCATTAACTCAAGTCTGTTATTCCCATGACGATAGTTCCTGAGTGATATCTCTGACCTTGTCTTGATCCACAAGTGTTTTGTTACATTTTTTCTCTTCTGTCCAGCTGAGGAGGAGTAGTGGTGGAGCGACTTTGGAGAGTACCTGGCATCTAGCCAGCATCAACCTACTACACATGCTAGTCCAGTCATCAGAAAAGTTGGTGATTTATTCATACATGAATGAACTTTATTTTAACACTATAATGTTAAATGGTTATGATCAGATCCTCTTTGTGAATGGTCTGCAAGTTTCTTTAGTATTTTTGGAACACCAGTCTCCCTTCTAAGCCACAGGACATGGAGTATCATGGAGCTAGCGTGAAGTTCTACATGGCTATTCTGCTTTCATGTATTCAAGATAAAAAATGCCAATAATTATTTTCTTGTGAAGAAAACTATGATAATTAAAAATTTCATAAGCTGTGACAATTTTCATGCAATTGACAGATTTCATGCAATTTCAAACTTCTCTAATTCAGTGATTTCAGATAATAATTCCGGAGACTGCTTCTAATGTTGGGAATGTTTGTAGTGTTCCGTGTAGGGATAGGAGTTGGCCTTGATGATGCTTTTGGGTCCCTTCCAGCTTGGCTGATTCTATGATTCCATGATAATGATGTGCCCTACCTGAGGGTACAAAATTTGAGTGCACTCAGTGGCTTGGACCTGCCTAAAAAAAAAAAAAAAAGAAAAATAAGAAAGTTTTAGTTATTTAGGATTTGGCGCAATGGTGGTTATAGCTGCCTTAAACACTTTATTGTGCTTGATGGCCTGCCTGTCTGGACTTGAACCCAGCTCATCAAATAAATATATTTAGCTGTAAAACTTCTGGTGCCTAAATATAATACGAAGTTTCATTTTCAAGGTTTTTTACGTTATTTACTTGTCTCTTAAATGATAATGGAAACACTTACCAACTGCACAAGAGCTGCATTAGAACATACTGTGAATCTCTGTTGTTGTTGCAGGGGGTGAACTAGTACTGTGAATTGATAATAGATTGCAAGAGTTGTAACCAAGCAATTGATAGATGTTTTCTGGCCGAAGAGAGAACTTCTGTGTTCCCAAGGCAGAAATTGCCAATTTATCTAAGTCCAGTAGGCAGTGATCCATTTAAAATACAAAATCCCTTTACAACTAGCAAACTCCTAAGAAGACTTAGAAAAGAGAATTTGGACTAAATACCTTATCAGCAGCCTTTCTAGGGAAGCTGAGATTCCTTGATAAAATCTTTTACTGCTCCAGCTTGCTCAAATCCTGTAAACATACAAATGGGACTTCCACTTCCAAGGCTGTCAATCTATCGTTTTCTGAACACTAAAATATCATATAAAGAAGCAGGTGCTGCTGAGCAAGAGAAATAAAAGAAATTGAACGGTGAGCTTTTTTAGAGCAGTTAAAACCCTACAAACTGCATTCACAGAAGGTAAAAGGGAATGAAGAAAATAATCAAGATACCAGAATAAAGCAATAATTGTAAAGTGTAATGAGAACTCTAAATTCAGAAGGTGATAATAGTCTTTAGCTTTAAAAAAATTTAAAATGAATAGAAATAAATGTATAATCAGCACAGAGGGAGAAAAGGAAATCATACTTTGTAGAAGTATGATCAGCAAGTTTTTAGGAGCCTAATTAGGCATAATAATGTTTGGCATTATAAAGTGGGTGTTAAACAGTCCTTGCTTTTAAATGTTCTATGATGTGCTTTGCATCTGTCGGTAAGTTATCTCCTGTATATTTCTTTTCTCCTTGTGGTGCTAATTACAAATTTACACAGACTTAACGAGAAATTGAATTTTTTGAATTTTAGGGAATTAATTTCCTTAAAAATTTGTAACTCCTGTTACACCTTGAAACGGACATTGAAGAACAGAAATACTCTTCTGAGTTTACTGAAGCAAACTAATCTGTTCTTCAGGTATAGAATTGCTGTTTTAAACATTAGTTCAAGGTCTACTAAATTCTGTAGTGCTACTACCTTGGAAAGGAATGGTAAAGGAGATCTGCAGGAGTTTCTGACACTAATTAATTCCATTCTGAAAACAATTAATCAGGATATACAGCATCTACTTTTATTTCCACCACAGAGAGAAAAGCATTAGCACATCGTGTGTCCATGCAAAACCAGTGAAAGAGTTGAATTGCCAAGTGGGTGATCATGAGTAATGGGAGCCAAATTTAGTGCAGCACGTGTTGAGTATATGAACATCAAAATGAAATCGAGAAAACTTGGCCATCTGATATACATATGTTACTGAAATACAGCTGAAAGAAAAGAATCAATGCTACATTGCAATCTAACTGTAAACTATTCCTAAGAGAAAGGATGTGGGTAATAAAGACAGACAGGTGGAATTAAACCTTCAGGAGAGCATAGAAAATGTGATAGATTTTTAACGTTGACCTCATAATTAGGGCAAATGGAAAACAGCGTACTATTAGACATTTAAAAGAGTTAAAACTAATAAAGCTGTAATAATGAATGATTTCATTAGTGCACACACAAGTTGATCAAATATCACAATAAATATTAGAAGTAGTTTCCTAATGATTTTTAAAAATTACCTCTTAGCACAATTGTTTCTCACATGTAGAAGGTAAAGATTCCCCTTAGCCTATTTTCTTGCAATTCACAGAAAATAATGTGAAAAAGAAACAGCTAAGGTAAAAGTTTTAACAATATTGACCTTAAAAAATTTAGAAAAAATGTTCAATTTGGAAAAAAATAACAGAACACGATCTAATGATGTTAATTTTCAGAAGATATGATTAAAACTTAGCCTTTAAAACATATAGTCCTCTATAGAAAATAAAAGCATAAAACCCACCTGATCTCTTTTAATCTAAGCATTTAATGATTATGTGCTGTCTGTTAAGACTTCTGTATTCTGAGTTGCTGCCTCACACAGTTGTTCACTTTGAGATACTATCGGTTGATAGTTGCTCTCTCATGCAGCCTGATTTTCCAGATAGCTGATTGCCTTTTGGACTGAGCAGCTAAAGAACAAAAAAACCACAAATATATTTCTTTCTCCAAATATGGAATTTTACATAATTTGTCTTTCACTGAAATATTTACACTCGTCCATTTTTTGTCTTAATTCAGGATATCAATGTTTTCTAAAAATACTCTTTTCTAAGCTATTTAAAATGGAATTCATGAAGTCTTCTTAAGCCCATCTTTATAATGTCATGTAGACATGGAAGCCACTGGATAAGAAAGAAGAGAACACTGATGTAAAAAAAAAAACCCAAAATGTTTGAGAGTAAAATATAAGTTGAAAGTTTTGAGTTGTGAGGAAGTTTATATCTGCAAACAGTTAAAAAAAACATACTCTGTTACGAGCTCGTCTGAGGTGGGAATTCAAATGGAAATGACTTGACACAAACTTATTTGCCTTTCCTGAAACTTACCCTTTTTGAAACCTGGTCCGGACTCAAAAATCATTCATAGCATTATATCTTTCTTAAACATGAATTTGGGATAACCTCAAGGGGTCACTATACTTATCTCTATACCATATTTAGAAGCAGTCTAGTGCAGTTTTTCTACAATTCCCTTTTGTTCTTATGACAGCCAATACCAGAATCCTTCCAGGAATATCCATCTGGATATAGTAAATGCTTACAAAGCCAGATGGCATATGAGATGGAGTCACACGATGCCTTAATATCATCAAATGAACAACTAATTGCAGCATGAATTAAGTTTTCTCTGCAAAATTGTGTTGAGTCCTTTTCTAAGTCTGAATATGCTTACAATAAATGGGACACAAAACAAGTTTTCACATGATAAAAGATCCAAAATATTGGATCTTTTATGAAATGCACAGTAGACAAAGTCAATATGAATGCACAACTGCTGAATTCAACACTTCAGTGCTTTTTTCATGCCTCCTTTAAGCCCTAAAACAGTGCCATGCTCAATGCTGAGCTTTCAGTTCTTTTCCACCAGAGATTTCCCAACTCTTCCTTTGCTGATGCCTGCTTTGTGTTAGGATCAATCAGGGTTTTTGTTCCCAAGGCCTGGGCTTCAATAGTGCTGGTAAGGACAGAGATGAAAACAGTTGAGAAGCTCTGCCTCTTCAGTGCTCTTGGTGACTAATTTAATGTCTCCTGTTTAGCAGCAGGTTAACAACTTTGCTTTCTGCTTGTTTGCATACCTGAAGAATCCTTTCTTGTAATTTTTGATATCTCTGGCTAATTTCACTTTGAGCTGAACTTTGTCTTTTCTAACTGCATCCTGACAATGCCCTTGTAGTTCTCAATGGCTGTTTGTCCAGTTTTCCATATCTGGTGTATTTCTCTTTTGATTTTCAGCAGACTCAGAAGCTTGCAGTTAAGACAAGAGAGTCTCTTGCTTCGTATACTTCTCTTACCTTTAAAGGGGATGAATGTTTTTTGTGCTTTCAGGAGGGTGTTCTTGAAACAAAATCCCAGGATTCACTAGCTTCTTTTTACTCCATGGAAGCTTCCCATTGAATTCCTCCCAACTGAGCTCTAAGTAAGTTGAATTTTGCGCTTCTGAAATCCAAACCCTTTGCCTTAGTATTAACCACCAGCATGCTTAGCAGTATCCCAGACTCCACAACATTGTGATTACTGCAGCCAAGGTTGTCACAAACTGAGATATTACAAAGCAGGTTTTCTTGGTTTGTGAGTAGTAAGTCCAGCAATCTCTCACTCCTGGTTGGCAAATGTAACATTTGAATGAGGAAACAGTCCTCTATGTATTGCAGGAACTTGATGGAGGACATATGAAGTGCTGTATTGTTTTTCCAAAAAATGCCTGAATAGTTGAAGTTGTCCATAAGAACAAGATTCCATTGACCCTGTTTGCTTAAATGATCCAGATATTGCTCCGTTGGCCTTTTTTCTGGGTGTGGAGGTTGGTAGTTGTTGCCTACTGTAGGATTTCCCTTGGAGACGACCCTATTGATCTTTATCCAAAGACATTTGGTAGACCTCCCACAACTGCTGTAGCTGATCTCTATACATGTAGGGTTCTCCTTACCATAGTGCATGACTACTCCGCCTCTTCTTCCCTGCTGGTCTTTACAAAACATGTTACAGTCATCCATCATGATCCTCCAGTCATGACAGCTGTCCCACCATATTTCAGCTACACCTGTGATACCATAACTTCCTGACTGGGCACAGAAATCCAGTTCCTCATTTGTTCCCCAAGATGCATGTGTTGGTAAACTTAAACTTGAGGAGATTGGTCTTCTGTTTCTCATCTTGGGAGGCAGCTAGGGAACATCTATTATTGTTTGACCTCTATCTGATAATTCCTCAGCTGGATACAAAGGTGCGAGCATTGCCACTTTGGATCTCATCCCTTCAGTTTAATTCCATCCTCACTGAGTTGGCCAGCCTGCTCCCAAAGATTTCCTTGCCTTTTCTAGACAGATGGATCACATCCCTCCCTAACAGCCTATAGTAGGATGTCCAAATGTTACAAAACCTGAATCCCATGACAGCATCAGCCATAAGGCCAGAAGTTGATTTGCGTTATATGTCTATTTCTGGCTGTGTTCTTTCCTCTAACTGGTGAAATAGAAGAAAAGATAACTTGGGCAGCAATACTTTCTCTTGCATCCCCAGGGCTTTGTAGTCTTCTTTGATTACACCGAGGTTCCAGCTTACGGTCTTGTTCGTGCGCACTTAAGAGTAGCAATGGAGAGTAGTCTGTACTCTTGACAATTTGTGTTACCCTCTTGGTGTCATCACAGTCCTTAGCTCCGTGGTGGCAGCATATCTCTTTTGACTCCCTGTCAGGCTGGCAGATGGGCGTCTCAGTGCCCTTTAACAAACAGTCATCCACTACAAGTAATCATCATTTCCTTTTGTGGTATCCACTGTGTGCTGCTGGTACAGTTTTTCCTTATAGACCTTGCCGTGGGTGTCTACAGCTGTTAGACACAGAACATTGGAATCATTAAGGTTGGAAAAGACCTCTAAGATCATTGAGTCCATCTGCCAGCCCAAAACTACATCTACTTAACCATGTCCCAAAATGCCACATCTATGTGGTTTTTGAACACCTCCAGGAATGGAGACTTCACCACTTCCCTGGGCAGCCTGTTACAATGATCGACCACTCAGTAAAGAAATTTTCTCTAATATCCAATCTAAACCTCCCCTGGCAAAACTTGAGTCCATTTCCTCTCATCCTATCACTTGTTACTTGACAGAAAAATCCAGCATTCCCCTTGCTAGAACCTCACTGAAAGATAGTTTTAGAGGTTGATAGGTGTCCCTTCAGCCTCCTCTCCTCCAGACTAAATAAACCTAGTCACTTCAGTCACTCCTCATAAAATTTGTGCTCCAGACCCTTCACCAGCTTTATTGCCCTTCTCTGGACATAAGGCTGGGCCGGGGCTGGTGGTCAGGGCCAGGACCTGTTTCTGGCAGTGCACAACAGCCATAATGCCTTCTACACCCAGTAACTCTATGGCACTGATCTTACCATTGTAAAGTTCAAGTGCAATCTAGAGCTGGCAGTGGGCAGCATGGCCTCCTGAGCAGATCTGGAGTTGTACAGCACTGAGGAGAAGCTGCTGGGGCGCCTGAGCTGTGACCATGCCCTGATGGACTTCTGCCCTGTGTCTGATGGCTGATCCATGCACGTGATCGAGTAGAATGGGGTGCACATTAGAGAGTATGAGGGTGTCTCACAAGCAGAGAAGTACAAGAAGGCCATGAGAGACTATAAGAAGTGGCCAGAGTTCTTGTGATTCTTCTTGCAGCAGATACATTGGGTGTGCTATGACCCAGATGGGACACGGTGTTGGGTGGCTGAACAGGAAAAGCATCAGGTAGAGCAGGCAGCACCTGCTGCCAGGTATAGGTGCAAGGGGCAGTCCTGTGAGAAGGCTGCCGTGTAACATGGGCCAAACTGACTTCCAACTGGGCTATTGTGTATGTGAGCATCCACTATGACTGGCTGCTGGTCAAGCACAACAGCAGCGCAGGCAGCCGCTGCTCTTTGAGTGCCTGCCCAAGTAAGGTTTCTTTGTCAAGCCCCAGAGCAACATGAACGAGGACTTCCATGAGGACGCTCACCTCAAGGATGAGCTGTGAGGGAACACCAAGGGGTTGGGACAGAGACGCTGCGGATACAGAGGGGACAGGCTCCAGTGCACTGGGGAGAATGTGCATGAGGTATCTGAGAAGGCAGGCTCATTTTGGGGCAGCCTACACAACTGGCTCTGTCCCCTCCTCACCCTGCAGCACACACCAGCTTTGGTTTCATCCCAAAGTACCCCTAAATATCTCCCTGGAGCCCTTCAACCCACACACTTGGCCACTCTGGAGTTGCACGCGGGGCATTGCCCCTCTGGTGGAGGCAGGGCTCCCCTCACAGGTCTCTGCACTGCAGGAGGGTGCGACTCATGGTGTGCTGAGGCCAATGGGCAGCCAAGCTGTGGAGGAGGCAGCACAAGGAAGCCCTTCCAGAAGCAGGGGGCTTGGTTGAGTGAGGCAGGGATGATCTAACTTGATTCAGATGAGTTCATGGTAGTTGGTCATGACTTGTGCAGGTGGTATTCGCAGAGAGAAGGAAAGGAAGGTTACTCTGTTGAAAGAACTCAGTTAGATAAAAGAGGAGTTCAGGAATTGATCTCTGAAATGTTCCCAGGACTATAATTAAGGCTATCATATAGCATGGGTAAATGTCACATTACTGAGTCTAAACTTTTAAACCTTGCAAAGCAACTCTAATCGAACAGCTCCCTAGTAGCCCCAAAAAGGAAGAACTGGTTTTAAGCAGTACATTTGCTTTGGTTAAAAATGTTTCTGTTACTAAAAAACTATCATCGACCATAATGTAAACATAGTCCAGAAAGAGGAGCAGAGACCACCCACCCAATGTGCTAATACTAAATTTTAAGAAGGACATCTGCCTAAATCAGAAAATCATGTTAAATACGAACTAGAAGGAACAGCTAGAAGGGTACATATTTGCAGGTCACATGTAGACTGTTATGCCATAATGATACCATATTAGTGTTTTTAAACAGATTGAGAATCAATGCAAACAATAGTAAATAACAGGAACTTAGAAAGAAAAAAAAAGAAAAAAAACCAAAATTGCCTGCATTTAAATGGTGAGGTAATATGCTAGAAAAAACAAATAAATCTACTTCCCATGATCTAAAACTAAGGTAATTTCTAGAGCTAAAAAGTATCCTTAAGAAAGCTGAGCTGTGTTCAATAAGGAAAATAAAGTAAAATCAAGTTTAAATCTAGCAGATTAAATGAAATATAAAATTTAGCAAGGCAGTCAAGACAGGTTTGTAGAAAACCATGCAGAAGGCCTAATAGAAAACTAATAGAAAAAAAGATTTTTCAAACACATGGATTTAGGGGAAGCCAGATAGTCTTTAAGGTCAAAAAAGATCAATGTATGTATAATGTGTTTTGAAAAGATAAAGCCCTGGAAGAAAAACTAATTTTTGCACCTGTGTTCGGTGGGGAGGAGAGGGAGAAACGCATATAATGGAGCTTTTTTTCATGCAAAGTGAATATGGAGATTTGTCTAAGGTGGAAATGTCAGTAAAAGATGCTATACCACAAATGAAAACAATAACAGCTTGAAAGACCTAAAGAGCTGTAATTGCACTAGATGAATTGATCATGGTAAGAAAACATATGCTTAAGTTTTCTTCAGTGCCAGTGATTTAGAAAGTGGCAGACATGATGCCAATTTCCAAAAGTGTTACCAGAGAGAATTCAAACTACTGCAGACAGGGAAACCTGTATGTGATAAATTGGCTAGAACAGTGTTATGGGGCACATGGATAAAGGAAGACAGTTAATACCAATATTGGAATAGGAATTAATCCTTTATGAATATACGGACTTCTTGGAATTAAATGAATGGGGATAATCGAGGAGTGTGCAGGTTACATACCCAGGTACCTAAACAGCATCACCATTACCAAAGACTCGTAATAAATTTAATGTGAAAAAAGAAAGATGGTCTTTCTATAAATAACATTTATAAAACAGGAAGCAAACTGTGTGACTAGCCAGCCTCTACTGTGAAAGGAAGACAAGGCATTTTATGGATATCTGTAGTGTGTTGACAATATCAGCTGCTGCTAATGAGGTATTCTGATTGTCAAGTTGTTTAGAAACACAGAATCTAACAGTAAAGAAAAAGAAAAAGACCTTTCGATGATAAGTACACTGAGTGATAATGGGTCAAACAGTGAGGCATGGGGAAACAACCTATTTACATAGAGGTGAGCTTTGAACTGACCATTTCCTACTGCTACAGTACAGGAATGGTATTCTAGTTTTGTAATATTAAAATGCCATCTCAATATCCAGTAACCAAATAAATATTACAAATTATTAAGGCAAAAACAAAAGTGATGCACATCTCATATGTTATGTGCTGTTTGGGTCTTCCGTGTCAAAAAGGTAGAACTGAAAGGCATACAGAGAGTATTATCAAGGTGATCAAAGGTACCGTATGAATCTCCTTAATAAGGCTCCCACGCAAGAAAAGAGGAGACTGATTTGGAGGGATGTACTGCTATAGAAAGCTATAGAATCATGACTGGCACGAGGAAGGTGAATACAGAACAACAGTTCTTATCTCATGCAAACCAGAAAAATAAGTAATTGCTTTACACAATATGGAGTGGAGATGAGATGTTCACCAGAGGATATTCTGGGTGGTAAATGCTAACTGAGATTCAAAGAAGAAAAAAACATGGAATGATGTGCTACGAAAAGATGAAATCACATTTGGGAAGTTCATAAGCCGTTCACTGCTAAAGACTGGCTCCTTTTCATTGGCCTTTTTTTGGTCACACGCTGTTAGGCTAAAGGGCCCTCTGTTTTTTTCTTCTATGAACTGATACTCTCATATGTCCTATACATGGTTGGTACAGTTTTCAGGGTGCTCTGACTCAATGCCAAAGAACTCTTTCCTGACCTGAAAGGCTGGAACCGTAGTATAGCATTGGTTGCCCTCCACTGGGTAAAGGGCAGTAGAAGACATTATTACTGTGTAATGGAACCCTCTAATTTAATGGGTTTTGTTCTTTGGGTTCTATGGGTTCCAACATGGAATGTAAAGTAAGTTTGTGGATGCAGATTCACGATGAGTGATTATTTTCACTTCAGAAATGTGGTTACCTTTCCAGATGCTCAAGACGCAGGAGCAGAGCGCTGGCCTTCAGACTCAGCCTGCGGGACTGTAGCTGTGCCATGCGCTGCATGAGCAAACTTACTGACAGGCACGAGACTTATTTATGGTAATTCTTCTCAATAAACGCATTTCTCACCTTGACCTACAGGTAAAGACTAAAATCAGGGGAATCTTGAATGAGAGGTGCTTCTGAGAATAGATTTGAAGCGTAACTGGAGAGGGTCCATATAGCCAAGAAATAAGCTGAATTGTCCGCGTCACACATCTGCAGAGAAATTCTTTTCTGTAAATAGATTTATTTTGTCTTAAATAATTAATTAATTCTAACATGTTTAGTGAAGAGTTGTCTGATAGGAACTATCTCCCAGACTTTTGGAATTGTCTTTAAGTTGATTTGAAACAAAGCAGAAAATTAAAGTGTTTTCTTCTGTTGATTTGAAAATAGGCAAGGAATAAAAGCATCAAAATACTTTGTGCAAGGATCTGAAATACTGGGCAAATGTATAGAAATATATCAACTTGGCAGAAGAGTACTACTGAAAAAGGTTTCTGTGAACATCAATAAATAGCTCAGCTTCATAGACATAGTCGGTTGTTACAGTATTATATTTGCATTTTAAGAAAAAAAAATAGTTACAATATAACCTTTCTGTTTATGGAATGACAGTCTTACTATTATTTCTCTTAAAACACAATTTTTTTTTTTTTCAGAGCAGTTTCTATATGTAGATGATTTTTCTAGAGCTTTCCCTTTAGAAATTCAAAATTTTGTAAAAATAATATTGGAATGACTTTTTTAAACAATTTTATGACTCAAAACAAGTACGGTATTTCAGGAGACAATAATTTTTCAAAGCTGGATTTTGTTTCAGGTGCAAAACATTAATGTCATATACTTTTTAAAGATTCTATGATAATACGTGTATTTCTGTGTTTAACATTTAGAAACAAATTGTGTTGAATAAACACTGAATCAATAGCTCATCAACATGACAAAATGGTGTTTCTAATCGGAAATTACAGTCCTGCAGAGCAACATAGAAAAGGTTAACCTTAAAAAAGAAAAGTAATTAGTAATTCATGTTTAACTCTAAACGCTAGTTTCTTGTCCAATTAAGACCCATCTGCTCATAGCCTTTTTTGTACTTTTCAAACATGATGTTCAAACAAAAACAATTCAAAAGTCTTCATGTGGAGAGGAAATAACATCCTCATTAATGAGAATTGTGCATAATTCCTATTATTATTGTGAAAAAATTCTAATGAGTTATCTGTGCTTGTTGCAAGCTGACTTGAAGATTAATCTTTGTTAACTATTTGTTTAATGTTACAGTTAATAATTAGTTGGCTTGTAGCCCTATATCATCCATCACTTTGCTGAACTGAATCAATTCTTTTTTTTTCCACTTATAAGAGGTTGTTTATCATTGCTTAAGGCTGCTTTGGATAAAAGATATCTGAAAGGTTAGAGAGTACTAATTCTGTGAGAGTTCATTCTGCATGCAAAACACAGATAGTTCTTTTGATGTTTCCATGTTTATTACTTTTCACAATCAAAAAGAATATTTTATTGCTATTTTCTTCAACAGAAATTGTAACCACATAACTTTATATTGCATGGACTCATAAATATTTTCACACATTCTTCTGTGGAAATGAGACTTAGATGAATTACCATAAACTGTTTTGCGCTACAAATATTTTCTTAAATCTGTAAAGATTTAATTCTCATTGCTTTTATTTTGGCAGAGAATTTCTCCAACTTTGACTGTCTCAGAAACTAATAATTTGGAAACAAACCTTAATACCACTGGTCTTTAAGAATTAATTTGCTGCTGGCAGGACCTAGGATTGAAGAGGGCCTTAAGACCCTGGCTTTTCTGTGTAGAACTGCATTCCAGTACTCGAGGTGTTGCTGATTTGTGAATTGCCCTCCATGTTCATATTGTAAAAATTATTTTTACATCAAAGAAATTTCTCCTAAGAGCTGGAGACAAAGTCTGTGATCAATAAACATTTTTTTCCTTAGTAAACCAGAAATAATTGTAGCAAAATTAAAAAAGTAAATAAATAAATAAATAAATACATGTGAATAATGCCAATGGTCAGCCTTTGTTTTCACCCAAATCAGCAAATTAAAAGTTACAGTTCCCACTGTGGTGATATCTCAATCCCCTGGCACCTGTGTTCCATTCTGTTTTGCAGCACATATTAGCTTTAATGCTTTAATATATTTATACAAAGCAGCTGAGTTAAAATTGCTTGGGGGACAATAATTTTAAATATGTTGTCTTTTGTGTGCATAACATCACAGCCATAATGCTCCATTAATGTATTTTTCCTCATTTAATTAGGTAAAGAATTGATTATACACCTTCTGGTGTGCTGCAGACTGCACCGTGGAAGGGTTAGCTGGATCTTCAGCTAGTGAGAAGGGTGTAGCTTAGGTGAAATCATGAGGCTACAAACATTTGCAGCAGCTGAGAGTCTGTTCTGGTGTGATTAGCATGGAGGGGACACAGCACATTAACACCAAGACATTGTCTTTACTTGCCTACAATAGATTTTCCCTGAAATTGGAATGTTAATTCTAGTCTCCCGGGAAAGAACAGCTGCCTGCTCTCCTGCTCCATTACATGGGTGTAAATCAGAAAGCACTCCTTGAAGACAGTGAAGTTATTCAAGTATGAAAAGCAGCGTGATACCCCCTTCAGACCTGAAAGATATTGCATAAGTTGACCTGAAATAAATTTGGAGTGGAATGAAAGAAATGCCTATAATGTACTTTCATTTGGTTTATAAGTAAAGAATAATTTTAGACCAGCACGCTTTACATGTCTCATCAGAGGCATTCTTGGTGCAGTAAGAGCTTACAAGGTACATTTTTTTCTTGACTTATAAATCAGAGGCTGATTAGAGAAGCTTTGGAGGTGATGTGGAACAAAGATGGTTTTTAATAATAAGTATTTATTGAGCTATTTATTCCTTGGTTTAGTACCTTCTTTAATATACATCACCTACCTAATGTAAAAATAAGTTAAGGACAATTGAAATAAAATGTGTTCCAGGAATTAAAGGTACAAAATGTTAGTTTGGTTTTTAAGATCTTGCAGTACAAAGCAATTTTGCATGTAGGAAGCATTGCTCCAGGAAGATACTCTGATTTCTGCTTCTTAGTTCAGTACTAATGGAGTCTTCACGGGCCTCAACAGTAGTCAGATGTGGTGAGAAGGTTTTGTTAATTGTGTAAAATTTTTCTACCCAAATTTTTCATCATAACTTCTGCTCTAGGGAAGGAAGCTATTAATTTGCTGTAGTGAAATGAAACAAGTTGCTGTAATGGTTGTCAAGAATTAAAGGAATATGATAACCAAAAATGCAACTATAGCTGTGAACCTGGGCTTTTCCTCTGGTCTTGAATGATTTGTGCAGCATAAGCAAAGCCATCAGAAAATGGGAATAATCGTGTAGGTGTACCTCCACAAAGAGAAACATGAAGATGCTGTATGATCCTGTAACACCAGTTCCAGCAGGACACTCTAGTATAAGGCATAGGTATGAAATTTATTCTGCTTGTTAGTTTTTCTGAGGGGTTATCTCACAGTGTGAAGAGCTATTATAAGCTAGTTTCACAATTTTATTTGCTGCCTAGCTTTTCGTGGCTGATGACAGAGTTGAAACCAGAGTTGAAACTTCCATTCAGTTCTTAATTTCCCAAACCAGAAGAACTAAATCCAGCCATAGTGAATGCAAGCATAACACAGGAAAAGAATAAAGTGACTGTGCATATGGAAAAGCCCCAGGTTATGTGACATGTATAAAGCAGTAGCTGACACATACCTTTCCTTCCAGTTTCTATGGGGAGTTGAATGATATGAGATTAATGCCCAGTGGAGTTCTTTGTTCTTATTTAATTGAAAATTCCATGCCTGTAATTAACTCCCACAAGAAAAAAAACAAGTGGGAGTTACTTACCTTATTCTGTGTTCTGACATACAACTTACATTAGATTGATTCAACAAAGATTACAGGTTTACTTAATAGTATTTAAATAGTACACCTTGAATGTGTAATATTTTACTTAAGCCAGATTTACCTTTTTAATTTAGAAAACATTATTTTTTGCTTAACAAAATACTGATATTTTCTAGAATGTAAAGCTTTATTAAATTTTCAAAAAGATTTTGCTGTAGTGACCTAAGATCAGGTACATTTGCTTAAATTATCAATTTATTGATTATCAGTTAGAGATAAATGCCATTTGCTTGTTAAAAAGAGAACTAAGGTACCGGACCAAAAAAGATTAGGAAAATGTTTCACTTAACTCAAGTCTGCCCTCTTACCTCTCAGATGGATTGAGAGATACAAAACAATTTACCTCCTGAAATAGAGTAAGTGCAGCTTTCTCATGAGCTGTTATCTACTGTGATTATAAATTTTGCATTAAGGTATGAAATTTTGATATATAAAAAAAAGGGAGGAATAAGGTCTTTATACACTGATTTTATCAGGTGGCTACTGACAATGATCTTCAGAATTGCTTGGCTACTGAGTTACATCATTGTGCAGGTTGTTAAATAGCAAAGTAAGTATGGGAAATAGGGAGGGATCAATAATTACCAAAACCCGTGTTTTGAGTAGAGGTTGAGCATCTTGTCCATAAAACAGAATTAATTGATGATTCAACTCTTTATCTACATTTTTAAGAGAGAGATAAAAAAGTTTATTTTTTACAGACTGTTAAAAAATTGTCGTTCACCTAGATCTTGCCAGAGTCCCTTCTCCTCTCCTCTACTCTTTAACCAAGTCATTATAGGTGGGAATTATTCTGACCTAACTTCATCCTCTTAAAAATTAGTTTGAACCATTCAGTTCAGCCCCTTATATTGCCTTGGAGGTACTTCCAAAGGCACGGTGTTCCTTATCTATATTTTTGTTTGAAGTTTAAACTCTATTTTTTTTATTTTTCCTTAAACTCCAGTGGCTCATCATTACTTGGATAAAAGTCTCTGTTAGTGGGTATAACTGTCCCCACAAACAACTCTGCAATTTCCAGTTATAAAATAAAATCAAAACTACCAAACTGGATTTTTTTGTATTCAAAGGAAAGTAAAAGTTTTTTATTGTTTATTTTGGGACTCTGTGAAGGTATCACAGTATCACAGTATTGTAAGGTTGGAAAAGACCTTTGAGATCATCGAGTCCAACCTATGGCCCAACACCTACACCTATTACCTACACCTCCTCCTACTTGTCAGTTACACCATGTCACTCAGTGCCTCGTCCAGTTTCTCTTTGAACACCTCCAAGGATGGTGACTCCACCACCTCCCTAGGCAGAGCATTCCAAGGAACAATTACCCTCTCAGTGAAGAACTTCTTCCTAATGTCAA
>VWPV01005212.1:28581-55312 GCA_013389885.1 Geococcyx californianus
CTCAAGGTGCGGCCTGACCAGTGCTGAGTATAAGGGGATGATGACCTCTCTAGTCCTGCTGGTCACACTGTTCCTGATGCAGGTCAGGATACCATTGGTATCTTGGTAAGAGCTACTTAACTCAAAGAAAGTTATTTTCTAAAAGTGATATTTTTTGTACTCTTATGAACACAGTACAAATAAATAAAAAATTTTCAAAAAACCTGCACCATGTAGTAATAATCCAAGCTGGTACTTCAATGGAGCAAACAGATGTGGGAAACCAGAAGATCAGATAACTTTCAATTCTGATAAGCTATGTTGCAGCATAGTGCCAATATCTTCATTTAGTGTGTGAATGAGGAGTAGGTAGGAGGGGCCGGATTTCTTCACGTACGTGATTTATCATGTGAATGTTTATCATGTCATGCTTTATCATTTGAGGCTCAGCAACTCTGTAGGGCTTTATATACGATGGCTGAAATTCTTGGGTGATATTTTTGGGTGACAAGAAATTCCTTATGTCTCCAATGGTCCTGGCCTTGGAAAAACTAACCAGAGTTGTGGGTCGCCTATCACACAATGATTATAAGGAGATTATTACTTTCCTTATTTCTCATTCTCTCTCTGTATTTTTTAATTTTTTTTCCTTCTTTTCTTTTCAAAAGTGTACTGCTAAAAAACAAGGAGGCTTTTTTAGTTTGTCACTTTTCTTTAAATTTTCCTCTCCCCCCATATGCACCCCCTCAGTGATTATAAACCCATTGCAGCAACTGAACTGAAGTGTAATGGTGCGGCAGAGGTGTATGAATATATTTTGAGTGATGAATGACTGCTGAAATGCCATTACAAACTGGTACTGCTGTTATGCTTACTTCACTATGTCTTGAATGTGTTGTGGTTTGGGTGATGTTTTTTTCTCTTTTTTCCATATAATCACTCTCAGAATTCATCTACTTCAGAGGGGGGGGGGCATGCTGCATATTAAAATATGCCTTCTTTCTTTTCTCTTCTCACCTTTCATGCTCATAATCTTGTAAATTCATAAGCTGGAAAGGAGATAAGCTATGTGTTATATTTGCTGTCCTTGAGCAGTCAGTCATGATTTGTGCTAACAAAATCTGCACTGATGTTTGCAACAGCAAATTGACTGTGCAGATTTTAGTTTCATTTGATTAATTGGATGACATTTCATACCTGTTTAGGGCATTAGAAATCCCAGAACACTTTTTTTGTTTGTTTGTTTCAGAATGAAATGATCTAATTTTACATCTGGATGTGGACCTGTTGGGGCAGGCTAAAGGCGGGCAGCGAAAATTGTTAGAGGGCTGGAACCCCTCTCCTATGAGGAAAAGCTAAGAGAGTTGAGGTTGTTCAGCCTGGAGAAGAGAATGTTCCAGGCAGAACTTATTGCAGCCTTTCAGTGCTTAAAAGGGGCTTGTGAGGATGATAGGGAGAGCCAAAAGTAAAAAGACAAAGGACAATGGTTTTAAACTGAAAGAGGATACATTTAGATTGGATGTAAGGATGAAATTTTTTATGATGGGAGTCATGGAACACTAGAACAGGTTGCCCAGAGAAGATGTGGGTGCTCCATCCCTGAAATATTCATGTTGGACAGGGCTTTCAGTAAGCTTATCTAGTAAAAGATGTCTGTGCACATGGCCAAAGCATTGGAAATAGATAACCTTGGAAGATCCCTTCAGACTCAAACCATTTTACTCCTCTCTGATTCTAAACAAGCAGCAAACGCAGAGCTACAGAATTTGCTTCTGTAATACTTGAGGAATTTGACGCTACAATCTAGAAATTTTAAATATATAACACCGTTTGGTATTAAGATATTTATTTTCATTCCACTTGTTAGTTTTTATTAATGATATTGTTGCAAGCTTTAGATACCTATTCTTTCAATCACTGCTTCCTCTGCTAATGACTCAGTTCTCCCACTTAGGTGGTTTATTAATTTTATTCTGCTATAACATGACACAGTGCTGTACTTTGCCAGCACAATCAGACAGATGTTTCAGCTTACCATTCACCTTTTACTGTGTTCCCCTTATGTCAGCTCAGCTTTCCAAGAGATTTATTCATAGAACAGCAAAATAAAAAGTGCAGCCTGTAACATCCTTATGTTCCTTGTAGAAATATTATAGTGAATTATACAGTTATGTAATTGTTATTTACTCTTGAAAATAACAAAGATCATCATATTTTTGATCCCCTGTATCCAGACAGAATCAACAACAACCAGGCTTCTCTTATCAAATATTTGTCTAACCTACTTAAAAAAAAAATAAAGAAAAAGAAAGAAAGAAAAGAAAAGAAATGCAAACCTTTTTAATTATGAAGTAGTCGCCATGTAGTATATTGGCAATCTGTTCTTTGCACAGGTATTGTTGCCCATGAAATGGCTGATCTACATCCATTTTAATGCAGTAAGTTCATATTTTGGGGGGAAATCAATGAAATAAACTACACATTCAGGTGTATTGAGCATGTGCGGATGTTTACATTTTTCTGAGCCTTTCTAAAATGCAGACAGAATCATGTAGCATGTAACTTTCATCTGCAGGAAGTTCTAAAGTACTTTGTTCATTTTATGAATAAAGGAACCAGTGATAGGATCATCTTCAATTTCTGATCCACAACTCACTAGATATTACTGTTAACTTCTCATGTGAAGTTGTCTAGATTTTCACCAGTTAGGATTAGGATTAATTGTAACTTCTTAGACTGCATAAAATAGTTCCTCTCCATTTATGACACATATTATAACTATGGAAGTCTCTTAGCAGGAGGACACATATTTGGTATCTCATTTTGGTTTCCCGAGCAAGGTTGTTGATATTCTCTAAGAACTTCTTCAGCTAAGAGTAAATGAAAAAATTCAACCTCCAAAAATATTTGCAAGCTATTTTTTCACAAAAATTTCACACCATTCCAGATTAAAAGTTTCATACACCAAGGACTGCTATAAGCTGAAAAGATAACTTGGAGGGTAATAGTATATAATTATTTCCAAAATTATGTAATATTCTTTTGCCCCAGCTGAAGGAAATATATTTAGGAAATATATCACAGGAAATAAATTTAGGAATATAAAAGGAAATATATTACATTTTCCATAGCTTACCCCATTCGAGGTATTGTTAATATTTCTTGGATATTATTCATATGATATAGCATGTAGGATATGAAAAATGGAAAACACTAACCCATGTTATATTTACCAAGGAACACCTTGAAGTCATTGTGGATCTTTTCAGCTTTTTAACCCCTATTCTGAAAAATGAGAGGCTCAAAAGCACATTTCACATCCCCTAGAGAAACATCTATTTCTGTTAGTTAAAACTTTTGCTAAAAATTTAGTTCATAGTGTTAAAGAGATGAAAGAGTAATATTTTTTCTAGTATTAGTTTTTGCCCAGAAGCTAAACAGATACTGTATGAATTTCAAAAATGTTTCTCAGATCTGTGAGTTGACATTATTTTTTAAAATCTTGTTTTTCTTTCTTTTGTTCTTTTCTTTCTTTTACAATCTTCTACATTGTAGGTAGAGTTCTTAAGTCTATCTGTTGCTAAGGTTGACTGACATTTTCTATTATAACACCTTCTTTTCAAAGGCCTATAATTTTGACAAAGTAAAACCACAGGGGCTAAAAATTTACTTGCAAAACTATTGCATCGGTTTGATTTCCTGCTTGCTAGCTTCAATAAAATCAGTTCTTCCATTTCCTAACGATAGCTCATTGAGAAATATTATTTTCATATATCATAAAAATTATTGCAAACATTTTTAAAGAATTTTTAGCACCTTAATTTCTAGAAAGAAGAAACTAAAAATTATAGGAGTTGCTTTTCTGCAATAAAAATAAGTGATTTATCATTCTTGTGAACATCTTCTGAGTGGGATCAAGTCTACAAATCTTTATGAAAAAGTGAGAATTCTCTTCTTTTTTGTCCTCATTAAAGATGTTTTTTTAAAAGAAGTTTTAGCTAAATATGCAACTCATATCCACCTAAACTGAACCCCTAAGTTAGAGTAAGGAAAATGTTGGAGGAATGCTCTGAGTTGGATGGACTCTCAGCTGATGCAAGCACCCTAAACCTTTGCTAACCTCTGTTTTAAGGGTCCGTGCATCAGATGCTTTCCAAAAATGCAAATCACTGGCTAAAACTCTAAAGAAAGAGCTTTGTTAAAAAAAAAAAAAAAAAAAAAAAAGACTTGCCCTATCCCTCTTTCTCTCCACTCTCCCCGCTCTTCAATGAAAGAGGAATTTTGCTGTTTAGATATGCAGAGTTTTTCAGAGGAATGCAAAGGGAACATCATGTACCTTCTGCTTCAGCCTTCAGCTAATTTTTGTCTGTGAAGCTCTCACTGCTCAGTGAATATCATCCACCTACCACAGCTGGTTCCTGTGCTCGCTCCCACCCACCCTGCAAGGAGTGCTAGAGCTCCCTTTTTCTCCATTGATCACAAATCAGAAAATGAATCCAGCCCTAAATTCTTGAAAGCTGTTTCTTCTGAGCTCCACTGTGGCTAGTTACGGAGAGCAAAGGCAGAGTACTGACACGGAGGCTCGTGGTGAGCTTTGTCTCTGTCCTATGTTGTTCTAGAATTGAATGGAGAACAAGTTCACTGACTATAAGAGAGAGGGGCGGTAAACCAAGGTAGCTACATCTACATTTTTAAAACAAACAGTCAGAGCATAGGCTCAAACTTTTTTATATAATTCTCCTAGCTGATAAATTGCTACCCCATTCCCTAACCTAACAAGCACTCCCTGGAGAACTCCCAGGCATGGGGAATTACCACTGGCCACAGAACTTCCCTGTCTGCAATGTGAATATAATGACCCTATTTAGGTGTCCAAGAGAGTTTAAGTATGTGGATGCAAGACATCCTATGTCATCTTGTGTAAGGATTAGAAAGAGTGTCCCAGATAATATTGTTTTCTAGTAAGGATTGTAGCTTTTATATCCCACTTGCACTGTTCTCATCAGAATCTGGAAATATTTAATTCTTAAGAATGTTTCAATGTGGTATAAGATTGTATCTTCCTGCAATCTGAGAATAAAGATGCCTGGTGTGTGTGTTCCAAGCTCTCAAGGCTGAGGCTAGGGTGAGACATTAAGAACAGCCAGGCATATATACCACAGAAAAAATGAGCACAGCCTTGGCATCAGCATAGAAAATGCCATATATCAAGCAAAAAGTCAATTAAAAAATTCCTGCTCTCCTTTCCTTGTTCAACCCTTATTCTTCAGTGTAGTGTCCCCTCTACTGTACCTATATGGCTGTCTGTGAATTCATGTTGTAAACTGTTTCTTTTAGCCAATCTAGGTCAAAAGCAAGAGAATTTAGTGTAGGGGATTGTTTTCAACAGAGTTCCTTCTTTGCTGGTCAGTTTTGGACAGACAGTGCTCAGCTCTGACTCTCAGTTGTATTAAAGTTCCTTATGTTTTGAGTTAAATAAGTTATTCCTTCACAATGCAGCATGACTAGAGGTTACTGAGGAGTAGACTGACTGCGTCTTAGTGGCAGATATAATTTGTGATGTCCTTGGGCATCCGAATGATGAATATCAAATGTTAATAGGTGTTATGAATAAAGACAATGATGTGAATGCTCTCCTTTCCTAAAGAAGTAGTGTACTAAATAAGACATTAAATGAAAGATGAAACACTTGAAGATAGCAGAGATTCAATTTTATAATTAGTAGATGGATATAATTTCCACGATTATGGTCTATTTTGTTCTGTCTTTAAAGTAACACCAAACTGACATGGAGATCAGGAGTCCAAAGATTCAACAGCTCTTCACCTTTGAAAAATAACTCAATACACGATACTTTTGCATTGCATACTCTTACTGCCTAGCAAATATGTGACAGTTTACAGCTCTTTCATGTGCAAATTACTGCAAATATATTATAGAGAAAGAACATGGGCTCAGGTCTTATCACAAACTAACAGAACAAGAAAGTGGCAATCATAAATGTTATAGCCAGCTATCACTCTTCTAGTTCCCAAAGGTAGCTAACAAATTATAAATTAACCAGCCACCACTGGAATAAACAGTGTTGTTTTCAGGTGAGGCAAAACCAGCCAAATCCTATGCTGCACTATCTTTTAACACTTCCTAAACCTGCTGTCTGTAACACTTGGTTCTATACAAGTAAATTCTTCAAACCGTGCTGGGTTAGAAATTTTTATGAGCAACAGGACAGTATCAGCTGGCTCCTAGAAAGACATCAGCACAACCTGATGTGAACAGTGGAGTCCCTGAAATTCTTATTTACACAACTCTATCCATTCAGCTGCTTTGAGCAAATGGCAATTTCTTGTAATTTCTCTGCGCTGTGTGTCAACTCGACAACGGAGCCTGAATAGAAGAATGCAAATGTAATAATATTAAATAAAAATAACAACATCAACAACTACTCCTAGAAATAAAATATGGGATGGCTGTACTACGTAGACACACATTACTGAACAGGTCGATGTAGTTCACTGCTTTCTTCTGATGAATTGAATATGCTCTGTATCCTCTGAAATGACACAGCAAATACTGTAGCTTGCTGTTTCTTAAACACATAACACAGTCTGAGAAATACAAATTATTCTGGCATTAGAATCATTTGTTTTTGTGACCCAAAAGCTGCTCCTTGACAGTTTTTGCAGCAGTACATTTCAACACTTCATTGCTTTTCTCTGTACATGGATGTATGATATGTAATGAGGCTATTGCAATTTCTACACTCTTAATATATTTTTAAAAGATATTATTAGATAAATGGCTTGGACATAAGGAAAAATGACATATCACCTTTTTTAGCTGAAATATCGTCCTAGTTCAATTAGCTGCCTCACATGCTATTCCAATATATCATCTGAGTATTTCTAGAATGATGGAATTAAAGGTTTATAAAAAAACCCAACTAGGTCTCAAAATATATGTTTGGGTAAACGACTTCACTCACCAGCTCTGTGCCCCCTATTTCAGAAAAGGAAGTTTAGGTAAAATAGTTGCCTCATAAGATGTTGTATGTGGAACAATATTTTGGAAGAGACTTTTATACAATAGTCAGTAAATGCAAACTTATCTCCTGGCACATACTCTGGCAGTAAGTCAGCTCTTCTAACACATTGTCTGTGATGACACAGAACTCAGACATGTGACAGTAACAGACAACACTACACTGATGTTCAGCATCTACTCAGTTGAAGAAAGAGAGCATAAGCTATGAATAAAATATCATGGGTTTTGCTTATTCTCTAGTTTTATAGATATCTTTCAAGGAAGGTAATTTTTTCTTTTCTCTTGTATGAGTGTTGCTTCACTTACTCTTTCTGTTTGATATGGTGGGCATTGTAAGGTTAGTGCTGGACAAGCAACCTGCACCTTTCAACTCAACTGGCCAAGAGTGTTGCCTTGCACAACGGACTCAGCTGAGCGGAATAACATTAACCTAGCTCTCTCACTCCTTTCACATTTGTCTCTCATGGGAAAGAGTTGCTGTTTTTCAGGGAGCATCCACTAGTGTTATCCTGCAAGAATGTTTGTGTCTACAAATCCACTGCCAAACACCTGGCCTAAGGTTAACGCATGAGAGACGTGAATGCCCAGTGAGTCCATATAGGAGAACTGTAATCCCCCATTGGCAGAAAAATGAAAATGCTCATCAGATTTCTGGCTTCATTGTTGTCTTTAAGTGCTTGCTTAAGAGAGGGCTAGAAGGACTACAAAACTAATGAGGTCTACAGTTGTATTATTAATTTTGGATTTTCAGAACAAAATTAAAGTAGTCATTTCTTGCCATAGCATTTCTACTGATGTTTTTAAAAAATGGTACTGTAAGTTTTCTCAGTATGACCTGAAAGAAAATACCTTGTTCAAGGCTGTGTTAAATCTAATTTTTAATATCTCCAAGAACAGACACTCCGCAACTCCTTTGGACAACTTGCTCTAGTGTTTGACCATCTCCACTGTAAAAACTGGTTTTTTCCTTATATTTAAATGGAATTTCCTCTATTTCTGCTTTTACTCATTGACTCTTGTCCTTTCTCTGAGCATCATTAAGATCCTGACTCTGTCCTCTTTTTACCCTCTCTTCAGGTATTGATACACATTAGTTAGGTCCTTACAGTCTTCTGTCCTCTAGGCTAAGAAGTCCCAGATCTCACAGCTTTTTCTCAGAGAAGAGATGCTCCATATCCTTAATCATCTTTGAGACCTCCTGGACTCCCTCCAGCACCCATGTCTCTCCTGGAACTGGACCTAGAGCTCCGTGTGTGGCATCAACCAGTACAGAGCAGAGAGGAAGGATCACCTCCCTTGACCTGCTGTCAATGCTCTTCCTCATGCAGCTGTGGATGCTGTTGGCATTCTTTGCTTCCAAGGTGCATTGCTGGCTCATGATCAGTTGCTGACAACTTTCAAAACTAAAGCAGTCAACTGTACAGTAGTGTTTGCAATGAAATTTCTTCTGAATGAGCCACTTGAATATGGCTTTCCTTTATTTTTCTTTCAGCAGACATCCCAGATGTGTTCCCAGTTAACAATTTTTATAGAATATGTAGTAGCTTCATGAGGAGAACTTGAGATTTGTCCCAGAAGACTGTGTAGCTTGTTTGTTTGTAACCTGGCATTAGGGCATAATGAATCCCGTAAATTAGATATTAGATATTAGAAAGCAAATTTCCTAACTTTGAAATGAATTTGTTGACCTGAAATGCCACAAAAAATCGTCTTTTTTTTCCTAATTGGAAAAGTCTGGTCTTCAACTATCATTTTAACAAAGATATATTTTGAAAGTGTGTTTTGATAAAGGGTGTCTCCTTGGGAGCTAAGGAGTTCAGTGAAATTAAGAATTTGACAGTTATACACATGCACATAAAGAAGAAATAAGTGTCGTAACTGTTTGTTGAAAACTAAGTGCCTAAAGCTTTTCAAAATATAAAAGGTCAAAGAATCACAATGGGAAAATTTTGTAACCTTTCATTACTTAATATTGAGTCACTTTGTGGTAATTGTTCTAAAACTGAACACATGAAAAAAAAGACCTGTTAAAAATAAGGATTATGTACAAAATACCCCAAATTTATTTGATAAAATTGTTTATGATTTAATGCTATTGGTGGTAATTCATTCCTTTTTGTTTGTACTAAAATGTGTTTGTATTGATTGCAAGTGGAAAATAAAGCATTAAAGCACAGGCAGGTGTGTTGATGATTTATTTTATACTGCCTCTGTTCTTTGGATTTGAAACAAGGGCTGATGAACTCCTTCCGATTCCATTGTAAGCTTAGGCCCAGGCTTCTCTGTTCTAAAACCCCACACAACACATGCAATGATATTGGACAATTTTATGAAATATCTTGCTGCCCATAAGAAACAGTAAGGATAATATTCACATTTTATTTTTGATTCTTAGGGTGAATTTAAATTGTATACAAGAGAGGTTCTCTTAGAGGGGATAGGGATGGCAGGAATCTCACACTTTATGCCTGCAGGCATTTCTGTCATTGTTTGCCATGTTGACCTTGTAGCCCCAGAGGTCTGCTTCTAACAGATGCCCCATCTCAGCAGTCATATGCTTTTTACAGCTGAATATGCAAGGAGGACCTCCTTTTTTTCCTTTAGACAGTTCCAACTTTTGGAGTGCCTGTGAGGCCAGCATCTGTTGCTATGACACTGGACTAGGGTTAGTCTTGCTTGCCAGCTGGGTTGTTTCATGCTTTGCTACATAAATAGCATCAAGCTATACTTGCTGAAAAATACTTTTCCGTCTGACTTGGATGTTCGTCTCCCATGGAGAGTTCTTTGTTTTACTTCCCTTTCTAGAAGGAAATAAGCCTTTTAAGAGCAGCTATTAAGAGATTCTGAGGGCACAGAATAGACCTTCTTCAGTCCATGTTCCTTGAATACTATTTTTATTCCACATAAGTCTGTCTATGATGTAACTTGGTATTTGAAAAGGGACAACTGGTTAGGGTTAAATTCTCTGTTAAATCCTTCATTGTGTCCTCAGAGACTGTCTATACACGTATTAAATTGCAAATCAAGTCTACTCCCCCAGGCCTGCACAATATAAATCTCAAAATCTTTTCCTCAATTTATTTTTACAATGATTTCTTGGCTAATTGACACTATTTTACTAATCTTAGTGTTAGTTTTAATCTAGATAGCTTCTCCCTTAGAGGAGATACTGAGTTAACCAAGAAACAGCAGATGTTCTTCATCACATAAGAGCTAGAAAAAACTTCAGTGTTTTAAACTTGCACACTCATTGGCAAGGCATTAAAGAGTGTGACTGGAATCAAAGATGGTCCAGAATTCTAATGAATTATGAGTCAACTTTTCAATGCTTTTTTAATTGGTTTTAAATAAAAGTAGTGCTTTTTAAGATCTATGTCTTATAAGAAGGCCTAGAATAATGCTCAAAATAATTCAGGGGGTTTTGACTCTATGTTTCTTAAAGACCTTATGTTTCTATATAAACCGTCATAGAATCTTTCCTTTGCTTCCAGAAGGCTGTCTTTATCTCATTGTGTATACAGTCTGAGTGGTTTTAGCCTAGTTCAGGCACAAACACATAGGCAAGTCTTGAAGCTATTTGGCAGGGAGACAGTCACGTCGAGAAAAGATCCACAATAAAGAAATACATTTTTATGCAGAAGTGTTTTTTTCAATCATTCTAAATATGCTTGTCATTTGTCCCAACATTTCAAGCTTGCTCAAGAAGGAGTAAAAGTCACATCAGTGCCAACACTCTTATCTTGGACTAAGACTGATTTCTATTCCAGTTTCTGAATGGTAATTTATTTAGCTGTCAGATAAAGGGTCAAACCTAAGGTGTGTGCCAGCTGCATGGAATGTGGTCCTTCATATTTTATACAACGACCGCATGCATGTTACAGCTGGATGGAGCATGAGATGGAATTTGATCAAAACATTTGATATAAAAGGGGACACTACAAAAGACGTACTAAGTTACAAAAGCAGTTGAAGGAGGTTTCATGGGGACTTGACAGATTAAAAGCTGATGGCACTACTGTCACAGCCTCAGTGGAAATCTGGTTTGATCTCATTAACAACAAAGAGCTAGAGATGCTCAAGATCAGTAATGAAAACAAATGATTCAGACTGCAATGGAAACTATTGTTTAGATGCCAAGGCTGCTCCTATACGAACAGGCCATAAAAAAAAACAGAACAAAAGAAAAAAAACATTATAATGTAAAAGATGAATAAGTTAATGTAACTCAGATTTTAGCCTTTTTTTTTTAAATGCTTAAGAAACAGATTTCTGCAGAAAATCTGTATCTACAATGTATTATGTGTCATAATACACTGTATCAAAATCATGAGAAATTGCAAGAAGAAAATCTCAGAAGACATGATGGTTGAATTGAGAATATTTTCAATTTTCAAAAGATTTTCACTCTTATCCTTCTAACTCAGACTCAAAAGAAATGCATTTTTAACTTCTCTGCATGGTATAGATGAGATATCTTCTTAATAAGTCCATTACTAACAACCCCCTCCTATATATTTAGCAAGAATACAATCTTTTAAGTATTCATGTATGATGTAAGACTGTAAATCCTAATCATTTAATATGAAAGCAACTCTGTAAATGCATTCTGAAACTTTATATTATATATTTAAATTTAAATACTCAATACTGATCAGGCTGCACCTTGACTAATGTGTCCAGTTCTGGGCCCCTCAGTTTAAGAAAGATGTTGAGATGCTGGAGGAGAGCAACGAGGATGGTGAAGGGGCTGGAGCACAAGCCCTGTGAGGAGCGACTGAGGGAGCTGGGGTTGTTTAACCTGGAGAAGAGGAGGCTCAGGGGAGACCTTATTGCCCTCTACAACTGCCTGAAGGGAGGCTGTAGTGAGGCAGGAGTGGGGCTCTTCTCTCAGGTGACCAGTGACAGAACGAGAGGACACGGTCTCAAGCTTCGCCAGGGGAGGGTTAGGCTCGATATTAGGAAAAAATTCTTCATTGAGAGGGTGATTGGCCATTGGAATGCGCTGCCTAGGGAGGTGGTGGAGTCAGCATCCCTGGAGGTGTTTAAAGAGAGATTGGACGAGGCACTTAGTGACATGGTTTAGATGATGAGTTGGTGTTGGGTCATAGGCTGGACTCGATGATCTCAAAGGTCTTTTCCAGCCTTGTGATACTGTGACACTGTGATATTTTAGTTTGATAAGTACTTTTCGATGTTTTAGGAAGAAAATACTACTAAAGTGTAATTCAAATTCCTGTATTTAGGGGTTTCTGTGTGTATAATAAATCTTCATTTCTCCTCCCTGAAGACAAAGTTGTGAATATTAGGTTATATTTCACTTAGCATTTCTTAAATAAGATTTAATAGACAAATTAGAAATAAATATCTTCTAAATATTATTTGAGATATGCAGCTCAAATGAAGATGCTACTTAGTTGTGTTATTTTGTCATCAAGAAAAAGAAAACACAAAATGATGATTCCAAGTAAAAGAGTTTTAGGTAATATTTGGGGATTTAAAGCTAAACTAGAGATCAAGGTGACTTTTAGTATTTTTTTTTTTTTACTGTACATAGTGCTTTCGTGGTGCTTTAAGATGTCCTGTGGTTTTCCACCATTACCTTATAAAACTATAATCTAAGTTCTAAATAATAGCAATATTAGGTTTATTCTGTTCACAAAAGATTATTTCTTATGCTCCTAGGCTCATTAAGCCTCTTAACTGATCTTTTTCTTTTCCGTAAAATTTTGAAAAAATGCTTCACAGCTATATAGCTCCTAATGTAATAAGATCATTGCCTCTCATCCTGATTAGTCCTGTCTTACTGTTGCTTTAACACTCACCAGCCAGTATTTGTTTCTTTACAATATAACTTATTGAATAAGACATTTTTAGTTCTCATGTCTGCACTCTGATTGATGGGTACTCTGGTTTTGCAAAGAAAAAAATACATGAAAACTATATAGATGGTTCTTCCTTGTGCAACTGATGGAGAAGCAGGCTTTTCTATTCTTATACCTCTTGACTTCTTCGGCTTAATTTGTTTGCCAAAATACAGGTATGTAGTGTCATCTAGGACCCTCAAGACTATCATCTGACACATTGCAATGATTCAAGTTACAATGGAAAAAGACTTAAGAAAGACCCGTTGATTAGATAGAAAAAATGCACTGAAGCATCTGAAACTATAGGAGATGCCAACTTTTAGGCAACTGAACAGCACCAGGCAGTTGAATTCCTTACACGGAAAATTGTATTTTTCAATTGTATGCACAAGATGGCTGAATGTTTATACTAATTCCTCTAATTTGAATGTATTCAAATAATTTATCATTTTGATAAATGGTAGATTTAGGTTTTTTTGATCAGAAGACATCAGCCTCTGTGATTCAGAGTGCTATTGTATATTGTTTCAGGAGTTACTATTTCACAGTGCCTGGTCTATGCCACATTGACCTATAGAGAAAATGAAGAATGGCATGTGTGTTTTAATCAATCCCTGAATTCATAGCAAGATGTCTGGGGAATGTGCACTGGGGACTGTGCACCAGGGAAAGACCAGGATCTCTGAGGAAAAGGCTTCATGCTCTGAGAATCAGAGTGGCCTTTGTATAATGTCAGGTCTGTGCCAGTATTCTCCAATTGTCACACATTGTACCACAACCAGCCTGTGAAATTTTAAGTTAAAAACTTAAGGACACACCTATGTGGATATAGACCACAATCTCAAAGAAGTTGCCACCTTACTGGGAAACATACTTCTGTTGGATGCAAATTCCCACATGCACATTTGAGCCAAGACAGAAATCTGATTTATTTGTTCGTTCGTTCGTTCGTTCCTTCATTCATTCATTCATTCATTCATTCATTCATTCATTCATTCATTCATTCATTCATTCATTCATTTTTTGTGACCTTCACAGAAGTAATTTCTCTGGTCCCAATAAATTTTTAAGCATATTTTTTTAATTTCAAAGAGAAATAAGAGGGGTGCTCTGTAGTCAGAAAAAAAGAAAAAGTGATTTGTATCATCACAGCAGAGATTACGGTGCATTCCACAGAGCGTGCTAGGGAGGCATGGATGTCAAATATGCATGCAAAGTCTGATAGGCCAGTGCTGAACATTAGTACTGATTAAAAGACAAATTTAATATTACTTCCTCTGCACTATCTGTAGCAGTTAGCCTCTAAAGCAATAATCTGCTGTTTTTACGTTTGGGGTTTTTTTGCAGGGAAATGGTAATATTTAAAGGGGCCCTACAGGAAAGATGGGGAGGGGGTTTTTATCAAGGAGTGTAGTGATAGGATGAGGGGTAATGGTTTTAAGCTGAAAGATGGTAGATTTAGATTAGATATGAGGAAGAATTTTTTCACTGGGTGTGGTGAGGCACTGGAACAGGTTTTCCAGAGGAGTCATGGACATGCCTCATTCCTGGAAGTGTCTGAGGCATGATTGGGTGGGACTTTGAGCAACCTGATCTAATTGAAAGTGTCCCTGCCTGTGGCAGGGGGGTTGGAAGTAGATAATCTTTAAGGTCCTGGCAACTCCAACCATTCTATGATAAACCTAGATATTGACTTTTTGGGTGCAGCTGAAAATGGATAGTGAACAGGGAATGAAACAGTTATAAGGTCTATTTTTCTTAGCTTGTGCAAATGAGCAACATCAGCTCCCCATTCAGCTGTTGTGTTGTGACATTTAAAACTAAAGTGAGTAAAACACTAGAAAAGAAGATATCTTTAATAAGAACAATGGTGTAAAGTAGCACAAGATAAGCAAGTATCTGCACACCTTTTTTGAATGTCAAAGCTATTCAGTAGCATCACCTGTAGGGCAAAAATCCAAAAAGGCATGCTCTTTATCTCTATAGCTATAATTTCCATAACACTTAGAAGACTTTAGGTCAATTCTAAAAATAAAACGTAACCTCAGTAGTTAGCCAGGATTTGAGTTTAATTTGGTTCAAACAGCAATTGCAGAGGTGGAAGAGATTGGATGGCTGTGACCTGTCATTGGTAAGAATCAGGTCTACTGAAAGCAATTGTTTGAGCTAATGACAAGAATGAGATAGAGGTCAGCTCGCTAAGAATCTTTAGTTCAAGTTATAAAGAAAAGTTTAAAAGTACCACTTAGCAAGACTTGAGAAATCTTTTATATGCTTACCTCAGTAATATACACCAACACATAAGACAATGATGCATTAATTAATCTCCAGTGGTATATTGTCAAGAATTAGCAGTGTGTGATAACTACTCTATCATAAGTGACCTTGTTTCTAATAGTACCAGTTAGTCTGATGTAATTGCTAGTCCTATCGTGTATATTCTGTGTTATTTTCGCTGTACTGCAGAAATGTCATTGTGGGTAGATACGAAAAAGGAACAGAATTTACAGCATGTATTAAGGATTAGCACTCAGCTTTACAAGTTTCCGTTATTCTGCATTAGCAGTGATACATATGACTGTGTTGCTGTTACAATTTAAAAGACCATTTTAAGGTTCATTGCATTTTTTTTAATTTGCACTTACTGAATGCACGAAAATGTTAAGGGTCACCAGTCTGCTAGTTTGCCTCTTACTGCAACACAGTGGAATTTGCAATGAAAATGCAAAATCCTTTGTGTTAAAGGGGAATACTGAAAAATGTCCACATCCTCCTTATGGACATACATTTTTTACACTTAGAGTAAGAAGAAAGATGGATTGTGAAATATTCATAATTTCTCACTGTCCATGACACTGAAAAGGCACCAGCTCTTGTTTGATATTTTTAGATATTGGCTTGCTACTTAATTCTGACAGTTTGTTCCTTTTATTAAATACTCCAAGTTATATTTTTAATGACTGTATTTTTTTATTTGATCATAATAATAAAATACTAAAATGATTTCTTATATGAATAAACAACTTTTATGACAGGATTTGGCATGGGTTTTTATGTCCTGTGAATAAGATTTACCCTTTTGCCACATGGAAGTGAACCACTTTGCTTTGAAGGACATTACTAGGATTCCACACAGAATTGGTAGATGCAGTCTCTTTTACGACACTTTAAGTTAAAGGTTGAAGTTAAATCAGAGTGCCTGCAGTCTGTGTCTGTTTCCTAGTCAGCAACACAAAATTTTGGATGCAAATTTATTAGAGGAAATTGTGCTTCCAGCCTTTATGAGCCACGCACTCATAATTTTGCAGTTAGTTTTGCAGACACAACTTATGGTATGAGTCTGTACAATTACCTGTCCTTTCCCTTTTTCAAAGTCTGTCTGCTCTTACACATTTGTCTGTTAGGTCTCATCTATAGGGAAAGTTTCACAGCTTTAATCTGAGACGTCAGCTTCCATGGATTTCAGTAATGCAGAATACATCGCTTGTAATTAAATTTATGAATCATAATTTTGACCAGGTTAGAAAAGACATGGAGTAAGCTGAAAAAAGCCACTCAAATCAAACTTTGAATGGCTGAAATAAATTACAAGAATATTGTTTTAGGTCAGTTAAACAGTCAAAGATCCAATAAACGCTTATTCGTATACTCAGTTATTAACCTATGACTGCCATAAAGTGCTCATGAACTTGAAGTTGGGCATTCCCTCAAGTGTCTGCAGAATCAAGGACTAAGTATTCTGAATTTGGCCCATAAATTCAAAGGCAAAGCTAGAGTCTGGAGCTTGAAATGTTAGTTTGTGTAGCAATAACAGAAAGATATGTGCTTCATGTTTGCTTGGTTTACTTCCTTATGTATTAGTGTAGGAAATTCTCCCTTGTTACTAGTCATTTCACAGTATGAAGTGTTCTTAATTTGTCAAAATAATAAAAAACATAAATCAGAAATATTGCAGGTGGTGAACAGGGTCTAGGGAGTGGGAAAAGTCAAGAAAAAGACAATCAATATTTCGTCATCATATCACCAGAGATTTCTAAAGCATTGTTCACAAAATACAAGACATTTTAAGAGAGAACAATGTTGCATATAAATGGCATTAAAAAGTGACGGTTTGCCAATTTTTATTAAGAGAAAGCATAACATACATTTTCTGCTGAATAGCTGTATGTTTTGATTATTTATTGCACTCTTAACACACAAAAAGTAGTGTCTACTTTTGCTATTTTTTTTCCCTTATACAGACATACAGAAAAGAAACATGAAAAAACCCCATATTCCTTGGAAGACTCAGTGAACTATGTGACATCAACATAGTGCTATCATTTTGCTGCCTGTGGAAGTCAGGGAACAGAGTCAACGTATCTACTCATCCCAATGAGTCTGACTGAAATGTCTTGGTTGTTTTTCCTGAAGGGGAGCTGTAGTAAATGGGTGCCTTCATGTGAGGGGAAGCTGAGAAGATGATCTGAAGAGTAAGATGGACTGTGGTACATTGATGCTACTGTGATAGTTTTATTTTATACATAGTACATAGGAAAGGGTGCACGTAAGTATTTTGGATAACTGAAGCATGACTTCTGTATATTCATGGGTGAATATTATGCAGAAAGACATGATTTCATGTTTTCTTGCATTAAATAGCTAGCTAGCTGTAAATTGATTTTCACTAGGGAGATCTGTATCTGACTAATTGTGGCATTTTCCAGTTACATCTTTTGCAATAAAAATGGTGCTAGAGTTTGTTCTCTGGCTTTTATGCCAGCTAGCAGAGTCCAGCCACATCCATACTAAAAAAGTACTTTAAACCTTTAAATAGGGCAATTACACCCAAACAGTTTACTGGGAATGATGTCTGTCCTACACTAGCTATTAATTCATGCCCAGAAATAGTTTAAGAGCTTTGGCCTTGCCTGCAGTTCTAAAGAACTAACAGTTCAGGTAATTATATTCATGTTACTCAACTTTTTAATGCATGTGCAATATTAGAAGACAATTCCTGTAATCAGTTTTAGAAGTGAGATTCAGCTGCAGGTTAAAAAGTATAAATTAAGATGTTGGCACATAAACAGCTATAAGAATGCTGATTGCTGACACTGCAATTACGGATAGGAAAAATCAAGTTTATAGAGTTACTGGAAGCTAATCATCTTTTGGTGAAGAGTGGTTTGTAGTCATTGACCACGGACTGGGGGCAGTCAGTGCATCATACTGTATATAAGATATCCACACAGGTGTGGCAAATATGAAAGGAGCGCTTGTGATCTCACGCCTTTACAAAACACCAGCTGGACACCAGACAGGATACACTGGGATATTCCAAATAGCACTAGATGATACCTTTAGACAGCTGAATCACTTCCAGAACACACTTCATAAAATCTACTTTAAATTCCTTTTTTTGAAAAAGGGATATATCATCCTCTAGAAACTCTTTATTCTTCCCATAATTATAAAAGACACCTGGCATAGTCTTACCATTGCTATCTGCTGGGTCACTTCAGCTGAAAGGATCTGCTAGTATAGTCAGATCAAGCATTGCTCATGTGCTTGAACCTCACTACTACATTGAAAACAAGTACACACTTTATTAATTTTGACTGTATGAAATGGAAGATTCTTTGTAATTATTCTGCTTTCATTCTAATATATAAGTAAAGGAGATAAACTGTGATATGCAGGAGATGATTGGAAACCCAGATCTGGTCATGTGAAAATGTAAGAATTAATTTCTGACTTTTTTACAATAGGATCAGCTTATTTAGTGTTACTTGAAAAGATCTCCTATGTTATCATCTAAGGAAGATCTGAGCTTGTCTCATCATCAATTATGAGAACATGAAAGGAAGACTTCTGAGCAGTATGGGAATGATTGCCTAGCTGTTTAAATTTTGTTCTCATTATATGTTTTGGACAGATTCCCTGCTGAATACAAATTATGGAGGGACTATTTGGATGCAAATGATAGATTTGTGGGTTCATTTTTTTCCATGTTTCATTTGGCTTCTGTATTGAAGATAGGTCTCAGGATTTTGGCATTGGCGAGGCAGGCTGCAGGGGTAGTCTCTGTGGAAAGAGGCTAGGGGCTACTCCATGCTGGACACAGCTGGTTCTGCCTGGTTCCAGCTGACTCTGCAATGTACCCACCACAGGACACAGCTGAGCCCATCAGCAAAGCTGGTGGCATGTCTGCGAAAACTTATTTAATAAAGGGAAAAATTTGATCGACAAGCAGAAGAGGAGGGAAATAAAAATAGTGGGAAATAGCAGAGGGAACATCAAGGTCAGAGGAAGAGGCGGTGCTTCATGGTGCTCTGTGGAGCAGGTATCCACTGCAAGGTATGGAGGAGCCACAAAAGAGCAGGTGAATAATTCCTGAAGGAAATCCAGCCTTTGGAGATCTCATGGTGAAGTAAAGTTTTACTGAACAGGACTGCAGTCCACAGGAAAGCTAGTGCTGCACCAAGGGAAAGTATGAGAGCAGTGGTGGGGAGGAACCATAATATACTGACTTTAATTCTTCATCCGACCTATGCCCTGCACCACTTGGGGCAAGAGGTAGAGGAGCTGGGAGTGAAGGGGTGAAGTTGAGCCTGGGAAAGGTGGAAGGAAAGAAAAGGTGCTGTTTTAATGTTTGCATTTCTTTCTCACAACCCAATTTGACAATACATTTATTTTATCCAAGCTGATTCTGTTTTGCCTGTGACAGTAATTGATAAGCGATCTCTGTCTTTATCGCACCTCATGAGCTTTCTCATCCTATTTTCTTCCCCTGTTCCACTGAGGAGGAGGAGTGAGTGAGCAGCTGGGTGAACTTTTGGCTTTCTGCCAAGACTAAACCAACACTATTTCAAACACAGTGGAGATTATCATGGAATATAATGCAATATGTATCCTTTATTAGTGACTTCTGAGAACAGATTCCTGAAAACATTACATAAGTACTGAGTTTCTTCATGATATCATAATAAAGATTTTTAATGTACACCAGTTAAAATGCCTACTCTGGGGCTACACACAGGAGTGGCCACTATAGTCTTGACTCACTTATCCATGTGTAAGTACCTTATGCCATATGAAGTACTCTGAAGGGCATTTGGCACTTCAGAAGGACATCAGTTTCATGTAGGTTTTATGACTCATCTGAGTGGTGTATGCACATACCTTTCATAGTTTGTGACATCTGAAATGACAACAGATGATAACAGCTAGTAAACTAAATATTTCTTCAGACTGTGCTAACTGAACTCACTACATCTCTTTGGAGTAACCTAGCAAAACTATAGACATCTAAATATGAACATTCTCTTTTATGTTACAATATTAAATCAAACATTACCCTTCGTATCCAGCCCTTTGTCTTCTGGAGTTGGTTTTCTGTCTGCTTCTTTTGATGAAGTCACTCATCATAGATGTGAAAAACATGAGATTCTTTAGCCTGACAACTAAATTTTTCATCTCCAAATTCACAAGTAGTGTTTCTGAACTGAGTTCCATTTATTGAAACAACTGAAGAAGCATGGTTACAGTTTGGATGAATCCATCCATTGTACACCCCAGAAAACTTATTTTCCACACTAAAATATATTCTGGCAAATTCACTCAGCCTTAGGCAGTGTATTATGTACATGGATACCCTTCGTAGTTTAAAAGTATGGGAAATACGATGTAAGGAAGTTAAAACTAATAATTTTAATTTAGGCTGTAGGTCTTTTCAGCATGACTCATACCCTCATCATTATCTTACCCTTACAGCATTACTAAAATACTGGTATAATTAAGATGAATATCTTACAAGATTTCTCCTGAGGAAATTTATTACAGAAAAAAAAGAACTTTCCTGTTTTTGACAGCGTGAGACATAACTTCCTTTTATTTTCAGAAAACTGACAATATATGACTCACTACATGGAAAAGAAGTCTTCTATATGATTAATGTCTTTAAATACAATGCTAATAATTGCAGATTACCAAATGGGTAAAAATACTGTACTACTATGTTATGAACAATACGTCTTCACAATTAAAATGCTTAATAGAGTTGCTCCAATGTCGAGATCTATCTTCAGTTATTTCAAGCATACCTTATTATCAAGGAATGTAAATTGAGCAAATATTTTAACAGACATAAAAGGCTGATAGAGAGACAGAGAAATAAGAATGCAAGGCACACACAAGTTGTGCAGCCTTTGCCCACAGTTTTACAGAAATATTTAGTATTGGTATTGAACAAATCAGTTAGATGTACACACGACATCACATATCCCTGAGATGTTTCTTTAGGTGAAGCTACATTAAAAATAATAATAATGAAAATGCTTGATATCCATATTTAACTTCAGGGAGAAAAGTAAACATTTTCATCCAACTGAATGAAATTACTTACCTTTGTTCTGTTAAAGAAAGTTTTAAATCAGCAGTGGTTGCTAGCTGCATAATCAACAGTATAATCAGTTTGTTTTATCAGCTCAACAAGAGCAGAATTTTTACATTAGGCTCTTGACTGTGTTTGTAGTAACGGAAGAGTAGTGGGATTGGTGTACTTGAGAACAAGTTATAACTAGATTTTTTTGTGGTGATTTTGTACTTTTTGTCCACTTAGTAAAGGTACCATTATGTGTCACCACAAAGACTAAAATACCTGCATTTTTTTTCCTACACTCACTATCTCAACATATACATGCAATCATTTCCTTTACACACAAACATAAAATATGAGGGTATCCTATGATCCTTGTTATTTTGTCAGTTTGTGTAGCAAACAGATATTGATATCAGTGAATATGATTTGGTGATAAAAACAAAGAGTGACCAATGATATTCCAGTGTCATAACTAATCCCTTGAATCTTTACTGGTCTTGTGTTTTGATGTCTTTTCTACAATGCAGTGCACAAGGCGTCAGATCAGGAACTGCTAGAAAAAATTAGAGAGGAAGAAATTAGTACAAGAAAACTAACAATTAGCTAGTAATTTTAGGTTTTGATAATCCTTATGGTTTTAAGGCTTAATATTAAGGACACTCTTGACGTTGGTTTTTAAGAAATTTGATTTAGAAACATAACAGCTTGACATCTACATTCTGAAATACAGTAGCTAGTTTTGCTTCCCCAAATTTATTTTTAAGTTACAAAACTTGATAAATAATTTTATATTACATATTAGATTTCAAACTAAAAACATTGCTATTCTTATAACATTTTGCACTTTTGGAATTCAAGGATGGGGTTTTTTTTCCACATGGAAAAGTAGAAAATTAGCCTCTTAACAGTTCCTTTATACAACATGGGAAGAGAAGGAATGCTCCTAACTTTAAAGGCGTGTCTGGAAAAAAGCCTTCCATTATCGCTTTTGAAATGTGATTGAAATACTGTACCAACACATCTGCGTTGAAAATTAACAGCAAAATGGAACTGAATACAGCACGTTTACAGACTTCATCATTTGAGGATCATCATTTATTTGTGCAGTCTTAACCTTATGAAAGTTTTAAATCATTCAGCTTAGCTGGTCAGTGTGATAGAAGATTACAGAGGCGGGTCTTCAAAGCTGCGGGAACATGATCCATTTTCACTTTCTTTTGAAGAGATGTGTTAGTTATTCCAGCCAGTTCAATGGCAGAGAAATGGGGAGATCAAAGCAGAAACAGAAAGTACAAACAAAGCCTAATGTCTGCTGGGCCTGATTCCCATACTTCAGACCTGCCAAGGTTGACACGTTTTGTCCTTTACACTTAAAGGCGAGTTTTTCCTTCACTGTAGATAAGAGACAAAGGAGTCAGTAGCGTACAAGGGTCTGTACTTTCTTCTTCCCTGGCTTGCACCGACCTTTGTCTTCTAATAGGTATCACTTACTTTTATGTTCTCTGTCATATTATTTTTCAAAGAAACCCCCATATGTATATTATCTGAGGCCGTTTTCCAAAATAGACCCTGACCCCTCTGGCTGCTATTTCTCTCTTAACTGGGCTGCAGTATTCTATGTCAGCTACTGCTAATTGATCCCTTAGTTGCAGCCAGAGAAATAATTGGTTTATATTAGCCTCTATGAGCTGTGATAGGCTCTTTACATCTTATTCGCAATACTCCTGAATACTGATCACACTGAAAAATTCAGGAGATCAGAACTTCAGAAGTTCTAATACATTTGGTATTAAAAATTAGTCCTCAGAGTGTGACTTTGGATTTGAGTAAGGTTACCAGTCCTAACTTTTATATACTGCAGTGATTACAGATGAGATTGTGTGCAGAATCGTTCAAGTGGGTGCAGCAATCAAAGGATCCACCACTGTCTGACCAAGCAGAATGCAGTTAACGGTTTCCCCATAGAAATACACGTACACTCTTCACTGAAGTTCTGCCAAATGAGGTAACATTCATTTTTATAGTGAGATGTGACCGAACCTAGTGAATGCTTAAAGATCACAGTCAAAGGTCTGAAAAAAGACACTGATGGATTATGATTCAGAGAGGTGACAGGATGTATTGTTTAGGGAAAAAACCCTTGCGGCAACATGCCTGCTTCCCCACATCCTGGATCACAGCCAGCTATTTTTGTATTATGACATAAATGAGTTTGTAAAGTACATTTAATGGTGTATCAACTTGTTTCATTTATCTGATAGCAGCTTTTTATCATTCTTAAGAGTTTGCAATTTATTCTGTTTGCTTCTCATTTTTCTTTGTAGTGCATAAGCCATCTAAGATTTTTTGGCATGAATTTCAATGATGTTTACATTACTAGAACAGCAAATGTATGAGGATATTGCACTTTATGGGATCATCTTGATGTGCTGTTTGTTCAGCTTCTCTTTTTGTCAATGTGTCCAGCAATACTGTTCTCTAATTGTCCCATTTATTTTGTTGAAATAGTAATCAACCATGCATCTGAAGTAATCAGCTTTAGAAAATGAATATTTTTTGATGAGTTTCATCTATATACTTTCATTGTAACTTGCAAGGTGTGACTGTAATGATGTTTAGTGCATTTTTTTGAATACTCCCATTAAATTTTGTGAAGCCATTTTAAATCAAAAAATATTTTAGCAAAATGAAGTATAGGAATTCAAAACAAGTGGACTTTTTTTCTGAGGTCTTTTCCAGCTCTCTCTGGGTACATGTAATTACACACAGAGCAATGCAGGTGTAGCTCTGATGTTGAAGCAGTCTGTCTGAAGGATGTTCAGCTCTCTACATTGCACCTGAACTATTACGGCCCACAGTGAATTTGACTTCTGGATTCACATTGCCTCTTCTGGATTCACAGTATCACAGTATCACAGTATTGTAAGGTTGCAAAAGACCTTTGAGATCATCGAGTCCAACCTATGACCCAACACCTACACGTACTCCTACTTGTCAACCTGATTCCAGGTCATGGCTTCCGAGTACTTTATATTCTGTGGTTAGTTGGGGAAAAGTCACTCTGCACTTGTGTCAATGTTTCTCATGCAACCTTAAACTCTCTGTGTTCCTGACTTTTCAAATGTCGAGCAGGGGGAATAACGGTGTCTGGGGCCTCAGCTTCAGCACAGGGCTCATCTGGCTCCTCTGTTGATGAGGTGTTGCACCTTCTTGTTGCAGCTTATGACACGAGCATATTCCTTCTCTCCCTCAAGAAACACTGTTTTGCTCAACACACAGTTAGTGCGAAAGGCTATGGCAAATGTTACCTATCTCCTCTCATAAATCTACTCCTGCAACAGGCTTTGGCTCCGTCTCCTAATCAAGCAGTGACCGTATGGATGTAACATAAATTGACTGTAGCATCCTGACAAACCTGTGACACTGCGCAAGGATGTAGAATAGCACAACATTGCCTGATTTAAGCAAATTAATAGTTAGATGAGTACTTTCAAAGGGTATTTAAAAAAGTAAACTAAATGTTTCTTAACTTTTTTATTATTAGCTTAAATATATACATATGAATATATGTATATTATTGCTCTTTTAATAGAACTTGACAGACTGCAAAATAATTCAGCATTATTTCTCATCTCACAAGCACCCAAACAGTGGAATAACTGGATTATTGAAGGGGGAAATTTGTAATGAGGTTTCTCAGGGGAACACTTCATGAAAAGCCATATTAGCTATTGAGGGCTACAACAAAATGTAATGAGATTTAAAGACTTGTGTGCCCATTCTTCCATGGCTACAGAAAAATCATGTACTTGGAGAATTTACTACAAACGCAGGAATGCTGTAACAATACAAGTCTAAAAAAGGGATATTTGTACCCTCTGTTAAGATTAAGTTTCCTTCTATTTTTGAAGTATAAATATTTTAGGATTCACTAGCATGCTATGTGTTAATATTTCACCTCGCCTTGAGGTTATTGATGTTAAGTGTAAATTGCAGCACCTGCACTATTCAGATTTTAAGTTATCAACAAGTCAGATTGATCTGCACTTATTATAGAGGTTATTGTGAAGCTTATTTCAATTGATCCATTTTATTGAGCAAATGAGTTGGAAAAGGACAGAATATTACATTTTGTGACTTGAAATTATGTGTACTGAATACGAATCTTTCTAAAGTTGATTGAAATATATTTTTAAGTGGATTTTATTTGTTTGGGGTTTATCTATCTGTTGTGCAAAATTCCATTCTGCTAAATTGCAAAACGATAATTACTGAGACCCTAAAGCAGAAGTTGGAAGCATTAGTACCAGAAGACTCTTTCAAGATGTCTTTAATTCAACGTAGCAGAACAACATAGTCAATAGGCAAAGCAACTACCCCAAGCTGAACTGAAAGCTGAGAATTCCATGCAACAAATTGAATTAACCATTTAACACGTAATGCAACAAACTTGAATAAATATGGATACAAAATACAAAAAAGATCGCAAGCACACAGATTGTATCTGTGCTATTGTTCTGTTATGACTGAAATTAAAATATACTTTATGTTGAAGAGCTGCCACTAAAGACACCGAAGCATTTTAGATCTTCATCCCATGCAACCTAAAGTTATGAAAATGAAAGCTCAGCAATCAAAAAACATACCCATTGAGAAAATCATCATTCATACCTGTACCCTTTCATGCTCTTTGGACTGGGCTTCGGAAGGGAAGTAAGCTGTCCTTTATCTTTAAAGCCAGCTGGACTATTTAATACATTGTCTTCAGTGCTGAGATATATTTAAATTGGTTTGTCTTTAACCTAGGGAAAGATGACAGCATTCTTGCTTTGTTCTCATCAGTACTGTGACTTGGGTCATCCTAGGATGTGTCAGCACAGCTAGATGGAAGACAAATATCTCAGGACTGCAATTGATCATGTGCTTGAAGAGTGCCCAAGTTAGGTGGAGACAAAGGAATTCAGCTAAAAATTTCTTAACTGTGGATATAACTTAATTACATACAATTTGTACTGAATGAACATGTAAGTATTTTTTAGCATATATGAAATAATACTATGACATTCATGGTTTTAGGTTGTTATTAATTGCTTAATTGCTCCCCTGTATGATCTTAGCAACAGGATGGTATGATATTTAGCCAAAGCATCTCATAGGAGAAAGTGTTCTCCAGCTGGACAAGCTGAAGTGAGCCCGTGTGAACTTCATGAGGTTCAACAAGGCCAAGTGCAAGGTCCTACACACGAGTCGGGGCGATCCGTGGATTCAGTACAGGCTGGGGGATGACGTGATTGAGTGTAGCCCTTCAGAGAAGGACTTGGAGATGATGGTTGGTGAGAAGATTGACATGAGGTGGCAATGTTTGCTTTCAGCCCAGAAGGCCAACTGTGTCCTGGGCTGCATCAAAAGAAGTGTGGCCAACAGGTCAAGGGAGGTGATTCTGGCCCTCTACTCCTCTCTCCTCTGGAGTACTGTGTCCAGTTCT
>VWPV01005214.1:0-97586 GCA_013389885.1 Geococcyx californianus
CCTCCTACCTTCTAGCAGATCGTTCACTCTTCAGCTAATGAGCATCCCTAATGACCATTTTGTGCTGCTTCACGAGGTATATTTTTTTTTTAAGGATGATGGCAGGGGAATAACGTTGGCTTGTTTTATTTTGTGGTTTTTTTTACCATGGTGGCTGGGCAGGGGGAAAAAACTTGCCCAGTTTTCAAACTTGTCTGATTTGGACTCACAGACGCTGCTTCTTGTTACGTCTTTCTCTACTAAATTAAGGAGTTCTTTAGAAGCTGGTATCTGATGCTCCAGCTATACACCTCTAGGGAAGTCCTTTTCAGTCTTTATGATAAAATAAACAGGCTGATTTCTCTAATATCTGTTGTAAGTTACTTTCTTCTCTGGCCTTAAATCAAATTTTCTGATGCTTTCCATATCATCTGGATTTTTTTTTTTCAGTATCTCTGAACACGAATATGAGTTCTACATGTTCCAGTATCAGTCTCTGTTCTGTCACATGCACTGGTGAGAGAATGCCAATTTCCACTTGCTGTTCCAGTGTTTTTTACATCCTGGAAAGCCTCGTTGCTTTAAAATTGCTCGGGTAATTACTGTTTTATTACATACCACTATGACCCATTTATTCCTCTTGGCTTCCACATCAGAATCTCCCATTCCACAAGTTCTCCCATGCTTTCTAGATGCAGCACTTAGCATGCAGTTGTGCNGATGCCCCAGCTATACACCTCTAGGGAAGTCCTTTTCAGTCTTTATGATAAAATAAACAGGCTGATTTCTCTAATATCTGTTGTAAGTTACTTTCTTCTCTGGCCTTAAATCAAATTTTCTGATGCTTTCCATATCATCTGGATTTTTTTTTTTCAGTATCTCTGAACACGAATACGAGTTCTACATGTTCCAGTATCAGTCTCTGTTCTGTCACATGCACTGGTGAGAGAATGCCAATTTCCACTTGCTGTTCCAGTGTTTTTTACATCCTGGAAAGCCTCGTTGCTTTAAAATTGCTTGGGTAATTACTGTTTTATTACATACCACTATGACCCATTTATTCCTCTTGGCTTCCACATCAGAATCTCCCATTCCACAAGTTCTCCCATGCTTTCTAGATGCAGCACTTAGCATGCAGTTGTGCTGAACGCCTTTTGTGGGGGTGGATTTGTGCACGTCAGAGCATGCCAGACACGACTGCCCTTCCTGACCATCATATACTGCTTGTCCAAATGCTTGTGATCAATATGTTTAGGTTTACCCTAAGTTATCGATAAGCATGATGCTATCTGATCATGCTTATTGACTCTTACTGGAGAACTCGTAATGAAACTGTCCGATTGCCCTTCCTGGATGACCATCACTGCTATGGAGCGATTGACCACCTGCTGCTACTCTAAGGGTTAAACTCCCCTTATAGTTTATGGGATCAATTCTGTATTAGGAGGTGATGTGCATCATCAAATCAAACACTTTAAACTGCTTGGACTATATCATGTCTATCAAAGCCAATATTACAAATGGGAATCAACCCTACCTTCTATAAATTCCTGCCCCATAACTCTCCCTCTGTTAAATAGCTGAGCCCATTTTTCCTTCTTTGGCCAAGACTTGTCCCAGAGCCAACCAGTTCTTGTTAAGCTGTATTACTTTGCTTGCCTTATTTGGATGTTATGTTATCAGCCTTCAGAGATGCATTAAAATTAGTACCATGATGTCAAACCTGTCCCAGGGTGTTTTCAGGATGTTCCTGTTATCCTTCCTGAGCTGTTCTTGACTGCAGCTGTGGTATGAAGCACTTAATCTTTCTCAAGTGGTACAAGTGCACCCTCCTGCTTCTTTCAAAATGTAAACCAGAAATAATTATTGAACTTTTCTTTCATTATTAATAATTTTACCCTTCTTATGCAGTAATGGGCCTATGCCAATGATAAAAATCTCATTATGCTTTAAAACAACAACTCTTTATCATACTTATCCCTTTTGCCATGGATTTTTCAGTGTCTTTTAATTCTTGTATTCAGTTATTCTATGTTTTGTACTCATGTATAGTGATTGCCCACTATTAGTTTGTAAATATTTGTTTTCATTTTGAACTGCTGTTGCTCAGTTTTTAGCTGGTGCAGGATGGATTCTTAGTCTTCCAGTTTCCCCCTTTTTGCTGAGAGGATTGTTGGCTCTGTGTTAGCCCTGTCGGAGGTGATAATGATAGAATTCGCATGGGAATGAAAGAAGACAGCTGGGCATGGGTGCAATGCTCTGTACAATTGATCTGTTTTATGTGATAGCCAAGTGTCACACAGCCACTAAATTCTAATGCTGGGTAGTGCTTAAAATATTATTTTAAAGCAAATCAGCTTTTAAGAAACATTTTTTTTAATGTCACCTAAGGGAATTAATTTAAACTTTCCTGGGATTTATTTGGATCTTAATGTTACCTTTGAGTCTCTCTGAACTCTCAGCCTAATTTCTTTTTTCACTAAATGTCATGAATATAGGCTTAAATGCTGTTGACTTTCTACGAGAAACTGACTCTGGTATCACTTTCAAAATCGTAACAATCCACTTTTGCAAATTGTTGCTTTTTGGTATTGAACAGTCAATTGTACATCACTTAACCACAGGGAGCACAAAACCTCTGCGAGATGGATTTGGAGCGTACTCTAGTCTTGATGTTACGTGCTTCTCATTGTCAAGGGTATATTTATTTTGGATTAAGGAGAAAGAGATACCAGATATTGCAGAGGACCAAAGTTGTACCAGTTTGTGATTGCTGGGAGTACCTAATCTGATATCATTACTGAGTAAACTGGATTTTTATAAACTTTGTGGTTGTGACCTCGTGTTCAGAGAAAGTTTTCTCTGTTTTTCTGCAGAGAGAAGCAGAACTGAAGACTTGTGCCTTCTACGAGCTGTTTTGTCGTGGTTACTGTTTGACATGGGCAGTGAAATGCAATCTTTGCCTTTCTGAGCCTTAAGGCCAAAAATAGCTCACCTGTCATGTTAAGGGAAAGTTTGAGTATTATTAACTAGTACTTTGGGAAGGTTTTGAGATAATGTAATGAGGGTGTCACGTAGGTGCAAGTATGGGACCACAGAACCTGTATTTTATTTGATTTTCTTTTTCCTTTCCCCAATGAGGAGTTTAAGAGGACTAAAAAGGGGGCAATCTGTTTCTGCTGGCTGGAGCAGCAAGATCTAGGTGAAACACTTCCTAACTGAAAGCCACTTGTATGTTTATTACAATTAGTTAGCGAAATGCTCCCATGTGAGATTTCCCTGATTATACGGGTTTTGGAAGCTGTGCTTTTACAATTTCACTTGTCAAGGTATTGCTTTTACTGTAGACTTAACAGGTTTATTTCTGGCTCCAGCAGAAAGCAATTACTGCAGTTACCAAAATATTGAAAATTAAACTAGAATGTTCAGCTTCAGAATTTCTGGACCAAATCTTTTTTTCCTTGTGAGGCAGAATTTGATGGCATTATACCAAGATGAATTTGTGTGAAAGTTGTTTTTTAAAGCAGAAACAAGCACACAAAACCCCCTCCTTCCCCCAGCCCCCTGGAGAAACAACCCTACTGTGCGTGGTTTAAGGCTTTAAGCATGTCAGGGTGTTTTTTCTTAGCATGGTGTGTGAAGCTGGATTTTTTTGATGTGAGGTTTTGTATTTTTTCTTTTCGGGGTCTTGGTTTTGGTACAGCATTGTTATCTGATTTTCATTTTTTTTGTTTGATGTTTAGTTAGAGATTTGGTGGTAGACTGGTTCCCCTGAAATCAAAGGTGAGATGAAATGTGAATTCAACTGAAGACACTGTAATTCTGTTTAGGTGTCCAATTCAAATTCAGTCTTGTATTTTTTCTGCGGACCCCCAAATCTGCTTAGGGACATGGTTCAGTGCTGGAGTTAGCAGTGCTGGGTTCATGGACTCAATTTTAAAGGTCTTCCTCAACCTAAATGATTCCATGATTCTGTGATCCACCAAAATCCGTGGCAATGTTCCTACTGGCTTCTGGATGCACAACTCTCAGCAATTTCAGCTGCAGCATAGCCCATGGTTACTTACAGGAATAGAAATGGTGCCCAAAACACTGGATAAATTCTCAAATCTTTCTGCAAGCACTCACTTCAAAATGTGTTTTTGAAGAGCTCTTGCCTCTCTAGTTAATATCTGTGATTCTTGTTTCACAAGGTTTCCATGAGTTTTCCATGAATTTTCTTGTTACATCCCATTTAAATATCCCATGTATCTGTTTCAGCAGAAATACTTGAAAGAAACAGCTCTTTGCTCAGTGTTAGGAACACCAAACTTGGGCGCTCCAACGTGCCACACAACATTACTCTGCCAACTGCAGGCACTGGGTGGTCTGTGCAGGTTGAAGCTAACCAACACCAGAAGAAATGACTCCAAGTACCAAATTCTTGCAACAAGCTGCTCTCTGAAAGTTGTGGGACTGCTGCACGCGTCTATTGCTCTATAAAATGTGTCAGGAACACGGGAAGTCTATCTGCTTGTGGCTGTTTTTTCAACAAATAGCTGTAATGTTTCCGTGTACCTTTACTGAAAGCTGGGCTTTTGGAAGGAAACTGAAAACTGTTTGCTCTGCTTTCAGTCCTTGTTTTTTGTTTGACCGTTATGGGCCACAAGGATACCGATAACACTGTAATAACACTGTAATAATTACAGGTTTTAATCCGAGTTCTGCTATGTACCTCTCTAGTGTGTTGGAAGAACTTGACCTCTCTGTTTCCCATCTGTAAAATGGAGATAACGATGTTATTCTGTCTGGCAAGGTTATTATAAGGGTAGGTGCTTGAATGTGCATAAAAGGATGTTAGCTGAAGAAGCTTAAAAAAAAATTGTTCGTATGGCTCTGTTATGTATGTAACCAGAGGAATTTGTGGTGTTAGCCTGAGTGGCAATATGACAGCCATACTGTCTCGTAGCAGGAGGGCTGAAAATAAGGTTAGATTCTTTTATAGAAAACTCCGTAAAACTCTCTTTTCTATTAGGTGGTAAAGCTGATGCTTTTGGGTACAGAGATCCTTGCCGTGTTCCCGGTGGGGGACTGTTTCTTCACACACCTCTTTGAGTGCAGAGCCACTTAGTAACTTCCTAGGCGAAAATACTTTCGCTCATCAAAAGCTTAGAGCTTTTGTGTTGTTGGTTGTCTTTTTATGTTTGGGTTTTGGTTTTGTTTTTTTATTTTTTTTTGGTTAAGATACCCTGTGTAAGTGAGCTGGAAAAATCACCAGTAGCTGTGATTCAAGTGAAATTCCCTCTGCTAATTACACTGGCTTTTTGCTAAAGGTAGTAAATAGAAATTGTTCATGGGTCCTTAGAGGCCTCAGAAATCTTTCAGTATTCATGGTAAATATATCAGGGAGCTTCATAATAAGAATCATTTTAAAACAAAGCCTGGTCAGCTGTTTAATAATTCACTGATGGTGATAGCAAGGAGAATATCTAATAACCAGCAAGACTGGCTTTCAAGTAGAAAATAAATTAGTATTAAAAGAGTGTGTTTTTTACAAAGAATCATAATTATTATTAGTGAAACATTTGGTTATCTTGTCAGTTCTTGATTGCTTTACAAGCACTAAGGCAAAGATGCTTTATTTGACTATTTAGGAAGCTACAAAGCCCACATTTATCCAAGACACTTATCTGAAATGGGTGATGCTCTCAACAGGTTTATGTAGTCCAGCCTTACAATATAAAAACCTTTTACTGGGCAGCATGTGATAGCTGATTGCAGGCCATATTTGCTGTTCCCCTGTGGGAGGGGATGTTCCTTGACTTTGGCCGGTTGTGTATAGCTAGTTTTATTTTTAAAAGCTACATTTAAACCACCTGCAGGAATTGAATGGGAACTACAGACTTGAACAAAAAGGCAGGTCCTCCCTGTAGGATATCTTGCATCTGATGCTGATGGTGACTTCAGGAAATCCAGATTACAGCCTGCAGAAGAACACTGAGAAGGGGAGAAAAAGCATCCTACCTTTCCCTTCAGGTCTTGTGGCTGCTTTGCTCCGAGTGGCCAAAGTGAGTTGGCCATTGAAAGAGCAAGACTAGGGAGTTTTGGTAAATCTGGTTGCTATGGACACGTTGAGGTCCTTGAGGGAGATCAAGAGCCATAACTTGGAATATGTGGGGAGCTGGGTGCTTGAGCTTTGTGCTAGTCTTAAGGGTTCATCTACAATGTCTGGTTGTGTTCACCGAAATGGCTTTAGATGAACTGTGCCAAGGGGTGACATGGTCCGAAAAGGATGTAAAGTTGAATTAATTAGAAAGGAAAAGGTGGGTGGAGTTTTAGAGCTTCCTACAGGTCCTTTTGGCTGGCACCATCTTGGTGTGAGGGAGAAATTGTTCCTTTGTTTTCAAAGCTCTGTTGTGTGATGGTGTGTTCCTGCCTCCTCTTCTAATGACTGCTAATGACAGCAGCATTAAGAGGAAAATATGGCCTTAACGAACCCTGATGAATATTTATGTCTTATAAAGGGATTAAGTGATATTTTTTGAGGGGGGAAGAGTGAAGATACAGGAAGATACAGTAATTCTGATTTTTTTTTTTTTAAGGCACTCTATTTTCCAAATACTTGATCAAGTTTATGCTTAGCTGTGGTATTGTAGTAAATTCCTAACAAAAATATTTTCTATTGTTATGTTAGCTTATAAATTTCTCTGTAGACTTTATATTAGAGTGCTTCATGAGCAATCCATTTAAACTGAGTTCTCTAGAATTTGCAAGTTTTCTGTGTAGTTTTCTGCATTCCTCTCTGCTCTTCTGAATGAGCGCGTAGTGGATGTGACTCTCGAGTCACAATTCTTTGGGAGATCGCTGGGGCTGGTGTTCAGCACGCTGTGCAGAAGGAAAAGGCTTCACTTTCTGCGAGCTTAAATCCCTCAGGTACAACTCATGAGAATAAGTGAACAATTTATGGTTGACTGAGTTAACACACATCAGCATAAATTTTAACAAAACTGGCTTACTTTTAAAAACTTCTGCCTTCTGCTGATGTTCCAGGCCTTTTTTCTTCTCCTAGAGAACTTCTCATATTGATTGCTTCTAGGATACGTTCACGTAGAGACAGACAGGTACTGCTTTTATCTACAAAATGGAAGTAAAAAACCCGCTGTAGCTTCACACGCGTGAAGTGCTGAAGGTGTCTTGCTTTTCAGTTCTGACAAACTGTACTTCTGCAGATTTGACAAGTTGGAGCTGTTGAGAGCACTCTGCCAACCTCCATTCTTCACTGATTAACTTAAATGGCCTTTACTGATATTTTTTTTTTTATCAGAGTTGGGAATTTGTGAAATGTGCATTGTGGAATCCTAAATTTCAAATTAGGATTCTGTAATTTCTTGGAGGGAAGACAGAGTGAGGCAATGAAAGAAATGGCTGCATCTTGTATTGAGTTTGTACTGGGGGAGGAAAAAACAAATTTCAGTTATGTTAGCTAGAGTTGAACTTTTCTGATTCTTCCTTCTATCCCTAAAAAATCAAGGGAAGATAAGGAGGAAAAGATACTACAGAAGTAGTATTTGTGTCAAGATAACTGGAAAATATACATGTATGCTGAAGATTAACTACTTCAGTAATCACAAGTTAAACAGATTAGAATTTGATGTGATGCTTTTAGTCAAGTATTCTTACAATCATGTTTCATGTTGCTGCTTGAGCCTCTCCTCTTAAGCTCTGGCTGCAAAAATAGTCTTAATAATCGATTACTCGGCTTTATTGGTGCAGCAGAGTTTGCTATAGAACTGCCAAGGTAACCATTCACTAAACTGGGGACATGGGAGATGTTGGTTGTGCTATCCTGTCACCTTCTGACAGGCCTCACTTTAATTATTAATAATATTTATTATAATGTTTCCTGACGGTCCCGTTACTTGACGCATTGTATACACAGGGTCTCCGTGCCTGAGAGGTTTCCATTTTCAGGACAGACATACAGTGAGGTGTAACAGGCATTGTGGCTTGATTTAACCCAGCCCATCTCCCCATGCCCTGCTTGGATGTTGTTAGGAGACTGAAACTCCAAGATTCATTGTGTGGTTGGTGGAGAGAGGGAGAGGCTCTTCCATGGGACAAATCAGTTAGCTTTGAGATCAAAGTCATTGCCCACTGGTACTTTTGTTTTCCCCAGTTAGAATGGGGCAACAAGGCTCTTAATTTAGTGGCTGGGAGGAACCCTAGTAAGAGTGAACTACAAGGTGGCAGTGAGTTGTGTGCAAGTTCCCTTATTTTTAATAACTTTTCTTCAGAGGAAAAAATAGAGGGTGAGAAGGCAGGAGAAAGTGTATTGAAATGGTGTGGAGGAGCAAAGGAAGAGAGAAATTAAAGGAATGGGGCTAGGAAAAAAAATCAGCTTGAAATTCTAGAAAGCATTCCAAACACTCAGGGTTTTTTTTTTTTTTTATTTCGGTTTCCTGAAGTACCTTTGCTGGCTTCTCTTCTCTTTGAATTATGGTCTCCAACAGCCAAATATCTGAGTATGATTTATTCTTTCCCTTATTTACAAGCAGAACACTCTCTTAGTTGAGGGATCTCTTCTTCACGTGTTAGATGTGAAGCTGAAGCACGAGGTCTAGGCCGAGTTTCTACTTTCCTCAAAGAAAAACATTTATGACAAAGGATAAATACTACAGCATGGAGGAGAAAAAGGCTTTTATCCAGAGATGTTAATGGAGCCACCCTTGTTCTATCACTTCCTTCTGTTATGGCATTAAGTGTGCTCTGTCATCAGACCTAGAGATGTGGGGAAAGCTCCCAAAAGCTGGAAGGTTGTATTTGAAATTCTCCTTGTGCATGATTGCTTTTTCTTGTATGTAAGTGATCCTGAAGTACCTTGACCACAAATTTTGACAAATACTTGTTTAAGCAAAGCCCATGTTACTGCCCACTCCAGAAACTGGGCTTGGAGTGGTCTTTAACTGGAATGCAATTATTTGGTGTCCTTTGTTCACAGCTGACAGATTTGGCAGCTTTTTTCTGAATCCAATAGATTGAAATCTACAGTGATATAGTATCACTTTTGGATTTTCTTGAGGTCTGCTATTGCAATCAGAATCTGAGTTGCCCGAGGTAGAAACAAATCTATGCCCAATACCTGGAGGAGTTGTTCCTGTTTCTGTTGATTAATGGAAAGGCACCTGCTCCCCATTTAATGGCAGTGTCTTTTGGAAAGCTGTGTAGAACTCTTGTAACCACCTGCTGATAATCCATATGTAATCCAGATCCCTATTTCCCCACAGAGTTGTCAAGAAAATTTTGTATTGAGCATAACTTGCAAGGAGGCTTTTAAAGGGAAGAGTGAGCAGTGTCAAGGAATTGATCTTGCAATGCATCGTGGTACACACGAGCCATGAAACCCAGGTAAAACACGAGCTCTGGGAACACCTAGAAATCATAGAAACACTGGAAAAATATTCCGTGCAGGGAAATCTGCTCTAGGTACTTCTGTGTTAGAAGATGGCATTAATGACAGCAACATCCCTCCTTTTTGTTGATTACCTCAAAGATAAGCTGCAGCTAACAGTGTGGCAAATGTCCTGAAAAGATGAGATTTCAAAACCATCTGCAAGATATTGAATAAAAATTTGGATGAGCAAGTCTTCCTCTGCCCATTGTGTTCCTTCAGGGTCAGCGTTGTCCTTCAGGTTTGCTTTTGTCAAGGACCACAATGGCTTCCTAAAAATGATGCTGCACCTATTTTGGGTGCTTAGGAAAAGCCCCTCTTTATTCCTTCCATGTCCTGGCTGTGTATCTGCTCCTGCTCTTCCTTGCAGCCTTCCTCTCTGCACTGCTGATGTGGGCTCCCTTTTGGCTGGATCTGACTTTTTGTCCCTGTCACCTCCACCTGCACCAGGACCTCTCTCCACTGAGCACATTCAGGTGTTTTCCAAAGGGAATATCCCCTCTCCCAACACAGGTTTTCATCCACCTTGGGACAACTGTCAGCACAAGGAGCCAGGTGCTGCCTCTTCTGCTGTTCAGACTTTTGAAAGAACCGTAGTACGGACAGGAAAACTAAATATTGTGCATTGCAGCTGTCTCTGCAGTTTCATTAATATTTATCTATAAACTGAGCCATGAAAAATTGTGTTGTTTCAGAAAGATGCTCACCCGAGTACTCTCACCCTTACCCTTTTGCATAGGAAGTTTAAGTTCAAAATTGCCTACTAATGGAGAACCACCATTGGGTTCTTTGACATTTTCAAACTCTTTTGGAGTTGCCACCTTGCTGTACCTTTCCACTTGGTTGTGTCAGCCTACAGTATTAATATATTGCTTTTCCATGCTAGAGAGCTGTTGAGATAAACTGCCAGACTCAGGCCTTTTTGGCATTTCCTGGGAAGTGTTGTTGTGTTAGTTGTAAAAAGGTGAACTTGTATTTCTGAGTAATTGATGGCTGATAGGGTTTTTTTTTTTTAATCTTCAGAAAGGAAGAAATTTACTAATGAGGGCGATGCTTAAGAGAGCAATGCTGATGTGTCTGACATCAATTAATGGTTTCCTCATGCAACCAGATTAGAAAAAGAAGCTGGTATCTGTATTTGCGCACACAGTTGTCTGCAAAGGTGCTGATAACTTGGTGGGAGTGAAAAACAGACACTTAAAGGGTACAGGCAACCAGACAGAGGTCTCTTCCCTGAAATTAACTGAGTCAGCCTATTATTAACGCCTTGGTATTTAAGGGGATGCGCAGCTTTGGGCATGGAGGGTCTGTATGTGCACCTGTACAGGTGTAAATGTGGATAAGTCCATACAGAGAACTGAGGCCAACGCTGGAGACAAAGCTTTGTTCTTAATAATAACGATTGAAATCAGTAACGCGGATGGGCGAAGCTGCAAGTCACATTAGAACTGCACGAGGTGTTACGTTTCCTTTCTTTAAGACCTCGCTGCTCACCCGTGACAACAAAAACTTCACAGATCCTGTTTTAGACCCAAATTTACAGTGCACAATAAAAGAAGGCAGAAACTTTAATTAGTCTTTTGAACTTTACCTACAACTCTCACCCATGAATCCCAGTGACTAATTTCTATGGAAGGTAGTGCACAATAAATTCCTGTAATGAAAGCTGCAAATTGTGTATTTGTAAGCATACAGATATTGTTTGCTCTGGGGGAGAAAACAGTTTGTAATATTGGATCAGACTGATCTTGATGTGTAAAGAATCTATCAAAGACAAAGATCTCTTTATGCATGGCACTGAAACACGTTCATGGGTGCCTCATCCCTGGAGTTGTTCAAGACCGGGTTGGAAGAGGCTTTGAGGGACCTGATCTGGTGGGAGATGTCCCTGCCTGCGGCAGAGAGGTTGGAATGGGGTGATCTTTTAATGTGCCTTCAAACCCAAACCATTCAGTAATCTCTAGGAACCTTTCTATACCCACATCACTGAGTGGCAGCTGTGGTTGTGGTGTCCCTGTGCACCACCAAAGAAGCACGTAGAACTAAAAAAATGAGTTTCCTAACCTTAAAAGCAGCACATTGGGTGCAGAGCATTACTCTTATTTTTAGGAAGAGGAATCATGTTGTCTGTGACAGCCAGAACTAGCTTGGTGATTGTCTGTGAGCTGGCCTTCTGCTGGAAGTATGAGAGATGTTGTGCATGCTACAGGGGACTGAGCTCCTCCACGTTTCTGTTCTAGCCTGGCAGCAGACTTGGATATTTACAGCTAACTTGTTTGTTAAACCCTTCAAAAACATCCCTATTGATTCAAGTCCGTAAACTGATTTTTTTTTTATGGGTTTTCTTGGTTAAATGCATTTAGAGTCATAATGTGACAGTGCCTGCAGTTGTTTAGCATTGTGTTTTCCAGGGGCAAGCTGCATCATTTGTGGGTGAGTAAAATTGAGGACAATTTTCTTCTCTGACACAGTGAAGGAAGAATTTTGAGGGGTCAAGAAGCCTCAAGTGACCGGCTCAAAGAAACTTCTGAACTTATGTTAATGGTTTCTTTTGGAAGCCACTTGAGACCTTGCTTGAGTTATTAGTAAGAGCAAAATAAGTGATGATGATCTACGCTAGGATGGAATCAGAACTTCTTTTGCCAGTTTTATAAAATGACGTTCCGTAGGACATATTAGCCCAGAATGACAGAGACTGAAGATCACCGTTTTTGTAAAGGTTTGGGGTGTTTGTACTAGCTCAAAGGCCACGGATCACAACACACATGATTGCAAATGCTTTTGCTTTGTGGTTAGTGTCAGTTTTGGAGCACAGCTTGTCCCTGTCTTGATGCTTCGTCGCTGAACCAACATCGTGGCCCTGTTTGAATTTCGGGCGTTGTCCTGGCTGCGAGCGAGTTGTACTGTTGATGCGACACACCTCTAATCTGCAGCAGGTTTTCTCACCGCCCGTCTTCAGTGATGTAACTTGATTTTTTTGTAGTTGACTTCCACCCCACCACTATACATCTAGTCCTGAAGGATGTTGTCTAGGAGGCTATTTCAGCCCTCTGTGTTACAGACATCTATTGACTTTGTCATTGGTGTATTCCATTACAAACCAACCAGTGGTATCAATGTAAAAATTAACCTTTAACAAAACTCTAAACATGCCTGACTAAACCTCGTGTCCCTATAATCTGTGTGCAGCCCAGCCTTGCTGCCTTAGGGCAGGTCCTTGCTGTTTGTGCTTTCTGTCACATTGCCTGTTTTCCTACGTGCTCTTCAACTGGAAATTCTCCTAAAACATTGGCAGATGTGACTTGATCATATTTTTCATTTGAAAAAATACATATACATTGTGGAGTTAGTTTTTGTTTTGGGTTTTTTTTTTAAATGTTTGGTCTGCCTGATTTCCAATTGAATATCCACGTTGTGTTTCAAACTATTTTTTCTTTAGCTCTGCAACTTTAATCCTTCAGTTTCCTCTACCAAAGGCCTTGTACACTGTGGGAAGATAAGTAGCTCCAGAGTCGATACTTTGTTCAGCAGTATTACCAGCTCAGTGCCGTGAACTGCAATATTCACTTCAGGTTTGAGGGGTTTTATCTGCTAATATCTACCTATTTTTATTTTATCCTCTTCTCACTGCAGTCACCCTGCTTTTTATCTTATTCTTTGTTTTCCTTTCACAACTCAAAAACACTTTGTGAGAGAATCCTTTATAAACCTGATTTAGTTCAGCCTAAAGTTTGGCTTTACACTATTTGGTGTCTAAGCTATGGTTGTATCTTCTGATCAGCCCTTTTCCCAGGTTCTTGTAAACCGTTTATTCCTGACCTCTTTCTGCTTTCCCCAGTTAGAGGTAAGGGTCTTCTCTCTCCCTTCTTCACCTTGCTCATGATACATTTTTCTTAAATTGACGTCTTTCCTTGGAAGAAGTATTAAGCCTTGGTTTTCTGCTCCTTAAGTTTCTGGGACCTCAGCAAATCGGTTTATAATTTTTTTATTTTTGTTGTTCTGATCATGTAATGCACGTTTGCTTTTGTTTCTCCCTTTTTATTTAGTTTACAAGGAAACAACTGGTGATCACTTGATTTAGAGCCATTTTTTTTTACAGCTTGCTCTTTTGTTATTGTTTTCCTCACTTCTTGCCAGCACCATCTCTCTGTTTCAAGGCTCTGTAGTGTTATTGTCCAAGCAATTTGCATTGATACAGAATCATTCCAGTGGCTTCTGATTGTGCCTACTGTGCTGGCTGGATCCTTTCTACTAACAAGTGATGTTTTTCCTTCTCCTTGCTGTTCTGTTCTCCACTTTTCCTTTACCTCTAATTGTAAAATTGTTTGATTGTCCTTTTACTCAGTAAAAGGTAGTGGCATGCAGTAATTTTTGAAGTGATGCTGACAGCTGAAAAAAGGAACACATTTCTTTGGTTGGAGGGCTTTTTCGGACTGGAGGGATTTGGTTTTGAGTGAGATTCAGATGTTTTCTCAAATTCAGCTCTGGATAGGGATGCTGAGCCAGCAGTAGCAAACTGATGATTTTGCCATTATGTGAACCTTGGCTAGCAAGGGTAATGCTCTCGCTTGCCCAGACAAGGGTTACAAAGTGAAATAGTGACTTAAATAATGAGTTCAAAATGTCAAGCTTGGCCCTCCAATGCTAAATTCACAAGCATCCTTGCTTGATGAACACCACAGGGTTTTTTGGGTTTTGTTTTTTTGAATCTTCTCACTGAAGGTGACCTGTTTAGGGGTGTCCTTTGTGTGCGCAAGCAAATCCACAGCCTGGCTCTGCCCTTGCAGTTGCCCAGAAGCAGGCTGCTGCTTGAGACAGGATTCTCTCTCAGGTGAGAGATCACGTCAGGATGGTTCCTGAATTTCCGTTTGGGCTCTGGAAGTCTTCATCTTTGTGCATTGTGTGTGACTTTTAAATCTCTGTAGCTCTCGATTATTACATGTGAAATATAATTTAGTACTTGTAAATGCAAGTTTACATCAATGGTGCAGTTCACAGAATCACAATGTCCTGAATTGGAAGAGACCCACAAGTACCATCGAGTCCAACTCCTGTCTCTTGCATAGGACTATCCCAACATTCTCACAGTGTATCTGAGGGCATTGTTCAAAATGCTTCTTGAATATTGTTAGGTTTGGTGCTGTGACTGCTTCCCTGGGAGCTGTTCCAGAGCTCCACCACCCTCTGGGGGAAGAACATTTCCTAATGTTCAACCTAACCCTTCCCTGGCATCTTCCTGCCATTCCCTCGGGTCCTGTCATTGGTCACCAGAGAGAAGAGCGCAGTGCCTGCTCCTCCTCCTTCTCTTGTGAGGAAACTGTGAACTGCAATGAGGTCTCCCCTCAGTTTCTTCTTCAGTTAAAATGATGAAGTGACTTGAGCTGCTCCTAATATGACTTTGCTTCCAGGCCTTCTCTGGATGCTGTCCAGTAGTTTGGTGTCCTTTTTATATTGCAGCACCCCAAACTGCACACAATACTCAAGGTGGGGCTGCGAAAGTGCAGAGCAGGACCATCCCTTCCATCGCCCAGCTGACAATGCTGTGCTTGATGCACCCCAGGACATGGTTGGCTCTCTTGGCTGCCAAGGCACACTGTTGGCTCATGTTCAACTTCCCATCCACCAGAACCCCCAAGTCCCTCTCTGCAGGGCTGCTCTCCAGTTCCCCAGGCTGTGTGTATGTCTAGGGTTGCCATGTGCAAAACCTGGCACTCACCCTGCTTAAACTTCATGTGGTTGGCCATTGCCCAGCTCCCTAATTTGTCCAGATCCCTCTGCAGGACCTTTTTGCCCTCAAGAGTGCAAATGGCTCCCCCCTGTTTTGTCATCAGTGAACTTGATCTGTAAACCTTTGAGTCCTGCATTCAGGTCACAGTATCACAGTATTGTAAGGTTGGAAGAGACCTTTGAGATCATCGAGTCCAACCTATGAGCCAACACCTACTCCTACTTGTCAGCTACACCATGGCACTAAGAGCCTCATCCAATCTCTCCTTAAACACCTCCAGGGATGGTGACTCCACCACCTCCCCAGGCAGTACATTCCAATGGCCAATCACCCTCTCAGTGAAGAACTTCTTCTTAATGTCAAGCCTAAGGTCATTTTTTAAGGTATTAAAGAGCATTGGCCCTAAAGAGCACTTGCTGAACCCCACTAGGGACTGATCACCAGGCTGATGTAACTCCATTCCTGTGACCCTTTGAACCTGACCCATCACCCAGTTGCACATCTGCTGCATTAGGTGTTTATTGAGCTGCATGCTGGATATTTTGTTTAGGGGGCTGCTGTCCTGGTTTGCGCCGGGAACAAACCAAAACAAGAGCAAAAGCGCAGGGGGAGAGCTCCTGGGGCTGGTGAGGAGCCTGTGCTGCTTGGGTCCTGCTGGGGGTGCTGAGCGCCCCCTCCCCAAAGGCAGCGGGGCCGGAGCCACCGCCGGTGCAACACCGCCCCCTACGGGCCGGCTGCGCCACTGCACCCCCGGCGGGAGGTGGGGGGGCTGGGGGCGAGGGGGGTAAAAGGCACCAGGAGCAGTGTCGGATCTAATGAGAAACCCTTGTTCTTCCAGACTTAGTGCTCGGAGTAAAAGCATCCCTAGCATAGGCAGAATTTCTTCTGGAATTTGCTTTACTGTCTAAAATAACTGCCGGTGCCTGTGCAGGTGCTTTACCTGGTGGCCATCGCTTTCCATTCCCTGTGCAAATTCGATCAATATTGGTATTTCTCCTATTTTGTGGGGTTTTTTTCTTTTTCTTATGAGGGGTGTGCTGCTTTAGTAAAGAAGTTGCCAGTGGAAAGCGATTTTTAAGATGATGTCCAAAGATTGCGTCTTTGCCTGTGTGTAAAGCTCAGGAGCGCAGCACGATGAGGTGTTTAGCAGTTAACTCCCTCGAAAGTAAAGGGAATAATCATGAATATTACTATTTTCAGCTGCAAACGCCTTGTACGGGTTCGTAACAGCCGCTGGAACAAAGGACCTTTGGAAAGCTGCGGTTTCACCCGCCAAGGGTGGCATCTTCCCATCCCCGTGCCGGGCTCAGCCCCAATCCCAGCCCCCCGGTTAACGCACCGCCCTGCGTTTGCTCTCCATCCCCGCTGCAAACAGGGCAGGAGCAGGGAAGCCCAGCTTTGCTGCCGAGATGCTGTACTTCAGCCTCCGCCGATAGGAGGGGTCGCGCGTGTGTGTGAGCGGCTGGGCTTGAATAGGGATTAAAAAAGCCCAAACCCAGCCCACAGCCCAGCCACTGAGGAAGCCGGGGGAGGGAGGGGAGGGAAGAGGGGGCCGGGGTTGGTGCCCCTCGCTGGGCTCGGGGGGAGCCTGTACCGCCCGCCTCCTCCGAGCCAGCACCGCGGCTCCGGTGCCGCGCCCGAGCCGCAAATGCGGGCGATATTTGCGGGGAGGCAGCGGCACCGCAGCAGCGGGGAGGGCAGGTGAACCCCGGGGAAGGATGACCGGCGTCGCCGCGATCGTCTTTCTCCTGCAGCTCTTGCCTAAGAAAGCGGAGGGACAGGTTTTCCCAGGTGAGTGCCCGGCATCCCGAACTCTTCGCATCCCATCCTTTCCTCCGACCCCTCGGCCTCCGTGTGCGAGCCCCGGAGCTGGCAGGGATGGAAACGTCTCTGGGAAGGCTGTTGGTGGCAGAGAGAAGGCGCAGCTTTATTAAAAGTCGGTTTCTAAGCGGGGCGCGGAGGCTGGGAAGCCCCGGCTCGGTCCCCGCGCTGGGCTGGGCACGGCTTTGCAAGGGCTGTGCGGAGCATCCTGCGGGGGAGAACGGATTTCGGGCTGGGGAGGCTCGCTCCTCGAAAGTTGCGTGTGGCAGGAGATGAACGCGTCGCTTTTAATCTCGGATTCGCGACATTGGAGCCCTTTTTTTAGGAATAAACAGTCTGTGTGAGTTGGAGGCAGGAGTGGGCTCCTGGAGGATGTGCGGCTCGGGAAGGAGCTGCTGCCCTGCTCCTCCAGCCGGGCTCAGGGGTTTGGGGTTGCTCTTAGAAGTTTGGGGACAGTTTTTGTCTCTCCTTGCATCTCTCAGCCTAAGTAACTTCCTCGAGGAGGGGTGCTCAGCTACTCGGACTGGCTCCTTCCCAGTTGTCACTTGCCCTGTTAAGGGACACTTTGCTCCCTGGCATGTGTAGCCTTCTATTCCCCCCTCCTACAAGTTCCTTTAGGCATAGTTCGAATTACTTGAAGATGACAGGTGCTTATGGAGCTGGTGTTCTTCTGTACTATTTTGTGTGTAAACTAAAGATATGTGTGGTCTTGTTTTTTTTTTTTCCTCTTGGATGTTGTAATACGACATTAATTTTCTCGCTGCATTTCTTCTTTATATTAAAAAATAAGTAACTTTCTCTTCTCCTGACTTCATTTACTTAGCTTCATAAAGATTTTTAATACCTTTTTTCCCCCTCTATCTGTGTATTTAGGATAGGTAAAAGTTCCCTGTGCAACACTGCTTAACGTAGAGATAAATCTCAGTGCCTGTGACTTACTTTCATACCACTAACGTGCCCAAGTTTAGCTTCTCTCTAAATAGCACAATATTTTTCTTAGTTAAGACCGAGAGCTGGAATGGCTTCGTTTCACTGCTTTAAAACAAAACTTAGCAGGGTGTAGCGGATGCTGAGCGGGCAACCAGAGCATCGTGTGGACCTTGAACTGATCCCCTCAGTACAGCAGGGCTCCAGAGAAAGTTTGGGGTGCGCAGGCCCGGGAGAGCCCCGCTTGGCTCGTTTGAGTAGGGGCTGATATCAATCCCACATGGCTTGATGCCACCATAGGATCTTGTTTACATTGCTAGGCAACTGCACAGATTCCCAGATTTATTAGAAAGGCTGGGAAATCTAACCTAGTTAAATAGCTTCTTCATGGAGTAAGCAATATGTGGAGCTATATTTTTTCTTTTTCTCTCTCTTCCAACTGTGTTTTTGTGTTCTCGACACTTGTCATATCAATTGAGAGTAGATCTGTGGCTTTTGATGAATCATTTAGCCAGATGATAAGAAAAGAGAGCTTTCTGTGAAAATGGTAAACTTTTAAAGGGGCAGAAAATAAAGAAATAACAATACAATGTAAGATATCTGAGAGAAAAACTCAAAATTTAAGGATTTGCCAGGTGTTTTAATTATCTTAACCCATTAAGTGTTTTATTTTAATCATCTTTTCAGAGGCAATAGTGACTATAAGTTTTCCTAATAATTAGTATTACCTTCTACCTCCTGTTGTAGTGCACTCCTTACCATTCCAAGCAAGAGGAGCTTATTTTAATAAATAACGTTTTCTAAACTGCTTATATTAATGAAGTTAAAAACTTAGACTGTATCTCTGGCATGAAGTGCAGCGGTCTGGACTCTGTCCATATGGCTGATAATTTGAGGGTAAAAAGCGAAGCTTTCCAGATGCGCTTCATCTCTAAAATTTCAAGTGAAGTTCGGAGGCTCCAGTTAATGCATTTCCACATCCTCCATCAGGTGGTGCTCTCTCCATAACTATTAGGATGCAAATATTTCCTGCCTCTTTCTGATTGAATTATTTTTCAAAGCTTGATGCGTTTGTTCAGCAGCCTTTTGCTAAACATATCCCCCCACGCCCCCCAAAAAAAATCACTGTGCGAATTGGCTGGATTCTTTGATTTATTTTCTTATATGATAGGCTACGAAGGCCCCAAGTCAAGACAAAGTAGTGTTCAATTCCTACCCGACTTGCACAGCTGCTGCTGGTCCTTCATATTATGCACAACATCTAAAACTAGAAATACTACAAAGCTTGATGGCTTCTTCCTGGAATACCTAGTTTCATACTGAGGGAGCCAGTTAACACTGATTTCTTTGTCGTTCCCGTGTTGCTCTACTTAGGATTCTTCTCCCCAGCAATTACTTTCTGTTGCCTGCAGTCTCTGTATTTATAACTGAAGGTTTGCTTTTGAGGTTCCAAACTTCTTGTTAGCTTTAGGGTTAGCTACTAATTTAATTCCTCTGCTTTCCTGTAGAAGAGACAGAAGTAGCACCAGGTAATTCTAGTAATTGCTGATTCTTTCACATTTTCAGAAATTAGGGAACTTTGCTTAGGGGGAAGTTTTTTTCCTTAAAGCGTGTGTGTAGTTTTCCTCCCACCAAACGTGTGGAGTGTTCTTGCAGTTGCTGTGCACTTTGCTACAGTCTGGTTTTGTGTGCATTTTTAGCACAACAGAGGGGAGAATAGGGAGATTAAAAGTCATTTGCAGCTGTGTGAAAGCATTTAGGGGAAGGTAGGACGGTGGCTTTACATTGGGACTGTGCACCTGGACAGCAGGTTACTTTGACGCTTGTTTTAATTCTGATGCCAGCGTTTACTTTTTTCCTTATCCTGCTCCTTGTTTGACTGTGGCAGAGCTCCTGAACGTTTGGACCTGTAGCTGTTTGCTTTCAAAGGCTGCTGCTACATCAGAAAGTTACAGCAGCTGGTAGTTCATTACACGCGGTTTGCCCAGGGAAGAGGGAAGATGAAAGGGGAGCAAGGGACGAAACTGCAAGGTATTTTGGGGGGAAGATTTGCTAGGAGTTCATCTACTCGAAGATTTCGCTGTCAGTAAATTGGCAATGAAAAATGGGTCTTTCTGAGCGAGCTACTCTGTGTGGCAATTGTTAACAATGCAGCCATTTAACTCGATAATCAGTTTTCATTCCCTCTGGGGAGCTGTTAGCACTACAATTCAACTTTTATTTTTCATTCATGGCTGGCTTGATTTGTTTTCTAATAAATAAACAATTAATATGAAAAAGAGGTGACGTTGTGAAACTGCCTGTTTTAACAGCGGCAATGAAAGGTCACTGTGTACAAAGGCATCTGTGTTAATCCTTTTACAAATGCAAAGTCCTTTTCTACCATCCACCCTTCTGAAAAGTCACTCAGCTCTGCTTTTCTTGTTTAATCGTGATTTTTTTCTGTTATTGTGTTTGTTATGCTCTGTGTGCAGGCCCACGTGCTCTACTTTTCATTAATATTATGGGAACGACTTGGGACACTGTAAAACATTATAATATTTTTTTAGAAGGCACCATCATCTGTTACCATGGAAACTCGAATAGTGGTGAAGATGTAGGTCTGAAGCTTTGAACCTCGAAAGATATGGACAAGGATTGTTTCTTATAGGAACAATTACTTTGTATATAAAATCCAGTTAAGTGGAGAGAAGAAAGGGAAATAAATTGATCTGTTCAGCATTGCACTGACAATCCTTCTTTTGAACAACGTTCAGTATAGAAGGATCAGTGTCTCCCTGGTTCTTTCTTGTATGTGTGCAGGGGAATGGGTAGGTAAGCTTATTATTTACCACAATAGTTGGTTTATGCCTGTGGTAATTTTTATTGTAGTATTATAAATAAGGTAAACACCTATTGGCAGGCATAATTTTTTTGCTGGAATGGAAAACATTGTGTATAGAATAGTGTGCAACACTGGAACTTAAATATTTTGTTGATGAGCAAATTTGAGACTGACTTAACACAGCCCTAATAAAAAATAAAATAACAGATCTCATCTGAAATCCACCTACTAAAATCTGTTTGAAGTGTTTACTCTCTAATGTGAGCAATAAGAGGAGTAATACTTATCTGTTTTGCCATAGAAATATTGAAGCTTAATTAACATTCATAAAAACTCTTATGATGTTTGGGTGACGAGCAGCAGGAGTGTGTGTGTCTGTGTTGCTATATAAAGCATATGTCCTTTAGAGAGATTTCTTAATTTTTAGGGGAACTTCTTCAGTCTGTGTCTTTGGTGCCTTGTAATGCAGAGATAAAACACAGAATGAAGCTTCTGAAATGTACCTGTAGGTACATTCGTGGACGAGGCTTTCCTTGAAGGTGCTTTAAATAGCAGCAATGTATAGTGGTCACCTGCTATTATAAACTGACCCAAGTTTTAGTCTGGATTTCCCACTGTGTTGCAAGAAACCTCCAGTGCTTCCCATTGCCTTTACCAGAGGGCTCCACTTCCCCAAAGGACAGCTTGTGGGTTGGCATTTCTTGGCTCCGTGTTGTCATTCTTAGGAGTATGGGATACTTGGCTTTTGTGGTATTTCTTGAACGTTTCACAGAACAGTATTACTTGGCTTATTTAAGCCAGCATATTTTGCCAACAGTCACTCTTTTTCTGGTACAGTTTGTGTTTTCTAATTATCTAAGTTTTCTTCTGATGGTGCTCTCCCTGTTTGTGCTACCTAGCACTACTTGGCTATTGTTCAATTTAGGTGATACTTTTTGGGGGAAATCCTTACCCGTGTCTTGACCTGCGCCCTTCCTGCGTTGTCTCTTACTTTTGAATGCCAGTTGCCTCCCACCACCCTCTTATTTCCAGGTAAACCCAGGGGAAAAGACTGACCCTACACACCCCAAAGAAGTCACACAAAAAAGGTGAATGTTGTCGATAGCATCAGTAAGGGCTTCTTATAACCTGGCCCTGCCTTTCTGTACACTCGTAATTACATAACAAGCAATTACTTCTGGTGTTCATTATTGCAAGCTCTAAACATCATAGATCTTCATGGTAGAGGAGACAATTACTATGTCTTAATCAGACTATACATCATTTAATCAAACCTACTTGTTTTCTAATATCTGATAAACACATCCTATCTATTATGCTGTGGATCAGAAAAGTTGGACGCTTTGCAAGCTGGATGGCAGAGCATTGTGTGTTCCAGAAGAAGAAAATGCTGATAAATGCTGATAAACCAGTTAAAGAAAACAAGGAACTCTGGAGAAAGAAGACATTAGGTGTTGTTTAATGCCATAGTTAAAGATGATGTAATTTTAGGAAGTGCAAGTATATCCACCTCTGAGCGAGACCTGGTAAACAGGACAAGAAACCCCAGGAACAGTGGACCGACTTAGTGTTGGTCTTCTCTGGCTTTCTTGTTTTCTTTTAATTAACACTTGTAAATCAATCCACAGCCAGGCGCTTGATTTCTTCTTTTCTCCAGCTGTGTCTCTTTGGGACTGCGGGCTTGGGAATTCAGACAGTCTTGGTGAATTCTGCTGCAGTTTGAAGTGGTGCAGCTCAATGTAGTCGGAGAATGATTGAGCTCCTTGTGAGTTTTGGGAGGATGGGACCTGGCTCTTGTTCCTTGATATTTTCGAGTTCATCTCACGGAAAAACTGTAGGGTTTGACAGCTGATGATGCTGTGTGGGCACAGATCAGTGCTGCAGCCTGAGCGACCTGCGGTTATGCAAACCTCTACAGAGCTGTGCTGTTTCCTTTGTACTGGAAGTGCTCAAAGTATCCCGTATCTCATGTTTTGTTAGCTGAAATGTCTTCAGATCCAATGTAACAGAGGAAACGGTGTTTACAACATTTTTTTCATGTACATCCTTGTCACAATCTCAGCTTCATTCCTAGGTAGTGACTGTTGAATCACTGAGCAGGAGCTCTTGGCTGTTAATTTAGCTGTACGTTGAGTAAAGGAAGGTTGTTGCACTACTTGTCCTCTGCAATGTCGTGAAGAACAACAATACCAAGAGAGTTACAACTTAATCCAGGGTTTATCAAGTTTTATGTTGGGGATCAATCCTTCTCTCTTTGAATTTGAAGAAAGACATCATTGCCTGCTTGAGCAGAAGTAGGGCTTCATGCTGTACTGGGGATATTAGTCTGGAAATGTTGTGCTTTTGACTACAGTACTGACATAGTTGGTATTCCTGGAATGATGTTAAGCTGTGTGTGTGTGTGAACCTTCGTGATAAGGTATTGACTCAAAGGTCTGCCTCCTCAGTGACGGTGCGGGGAAAAAAAGGAACTAAAGATGCAAATAGAGCAATTGCGTGCAGTTTGCTTTCAGCTTCTTTTTTTTAATGCAAAAACATGGAATTGAGACTGGTATCGGTGCCACGTGGTTTTGTTTATTTAAGATGATACTGTTACTGGTGTTCCTTGCATGTGTGGCTGTGACCACCTGGTAGAAGTAGAGTGTGAAGATGAAGCGGGGGAGGAAGTAGGGGAATTAAAGCATTTTGATTGCTATATAGATGGGTCTTTCTTCCTTTAGAAATACACTTACTGGAATTGCAGCAATATTTGCTGGATAAGCAGAAGAGCTCTTCTGTCAGCAAGATGGGAGGCTACTGCACTTGGTGGTTCATTTCTCCAGAATAGGGACTTTTCTGTCAGCGTGCACTCATTTATGTGCTGGCAGCCTGAATCTTATTCTGTATTTCTAGGTGTGAATTCAATGCTTTAATAGAAACAGTTGTTGATGAAACTCAAAAGTGTAATGTATTTCCACAGCAATGGGTTGTTTCTCAGGGAAATATTTCATAATTTGATGTATTCTCAGAGATTTGTGCCTGCAAGAGGTATATTTACAAAAAAAACCCCAAACCAGCCAAATGAAAACCTAAGCCAAGAGGCTGTTTATGTATAAATCCACACTTGACTGCATTGGGTTAGTGTCAAGAATTTTTACTGCTTTGTTCTCTTTTGTTGTTCCTAAGAACTGAAAAGCACCAATGTAAATGTTCACCAGCTATCCCTATCGTTTTCCATGTTTCCAGCTGTTGTTTGCAAGAGGTGTATTTACCTGTACGTCTGCTCTAGCAGGGGGGCTCGCTTTCTCTAGCCTTTAGCTTGGATATGTTTGTGAACTGGCTGCGCTAGAGAGCTTGTCTACCTTTCTTCTCATACTGGACTTGACAGGCAGGTCTCAGTTTACACTGGTATCAAGTCATCCCTCCAAGTGAGCACCTTGAATAGAAAGTCTGTGGTTTTTCCCCTTTATTGTTTATTAAACCTAATGTGATCGCTTTATTGTACAGTAGCTTTGAAACATCTGAGAAGCCAACTGTGCTAAATGCTTCAGAGACACAAATGACTCATTTTTGTACCCTGGAGAACATTTTCATCTTGCAGTTGTACAAGAGAGAAACAACAGAATTCATGGGAGCAGGGGGGCAGCTGACAAGAAGCCGGTGTGTTTGGGTGGGGGGTGGGTTTAGGGAGAAGGTGATGGAAAGGCAAATATGATGAGATTACAGCAGCAGGAAGAGGAAGGGAGCGAGTGTGAAAAGAAACATGAAAGGTAAGAGGAGCCTGACAGGATGGAAGCAGACATAAAATAAAGCTCTGAAACCGGCTGCAGTTCCTGATGTTTGCAGACTGGGAGGACGGCTGGCACTGCTGTAGTCTCTGTCCTTCCCTTTCCCAAGTTAACTGTTAACCAAAGTTATTGCTAGATATATTGATGCTGCAAATTTTGGTCCTTAGGTGAAAATATGGGCTGCAGTGCCTGTTTTTTCTTGTTCTTCCTTAATTTCATAGTAAGCTTTCCTTGAACTGGCTGGATGTATCTTTTTCAGAACTCAAACTGATATGAATATTTTGAATTTACTAGCAGCCTATATTGGGTTTACTTAGGAAAGTCTAGAAGGCTGATACACTAAATTTGCCAGTTGCTAATATTAAAGAGCTTAAACCGTAATAAAAGCGATTTCTCTCTGTTACTTGAGCTTGCCTGATATTTCAGAGGGTCTGTTCCTGTGTTCACACTGCAGTTGCACACTGTTTGTTTCAGTAATGAAAAGGAATAGGTGTGCTAAAGGAAGAAGCTTTGATTTATTTGCCCTTTGAAAAACACTCTCTCCATCCCTATCCACACCAGGATGGATCATCAGGACAGCAGCTATGCCTGGGTACCACAGTGCATCGCTGGGTTCTGCTCGGAGCCTGAGCCAAGCAGCCCAGATGTGATGCAGAGTTTTGCACAGCAGCTACGCAGACCCCTCCAGAAGTCATTATGTCCATCAGCAAGGTGAAGCCAATTGTTCACCTTTATTTCTTCCTTTCAAAAAATTTAGTTTGAATTCAGTGTTGCTTTCAGGTGGAGTTGTGTGTTTTTTTTTTTATTTTGCAGCCTTGGCTCTAGGCAGGACGTTGTCTTCTGATAAATTTGACTTTCAGATGGGTTCCTTCCAGCTCTCCCTGCTCCTGTGGTCTGGCTGTTCCTTGCCAGCACTGACTCATTCCCTTTAGGGCAAATGGATCTCTGGAGGCATCATCCCACAGTGCTCTGATTGTGTCCTGCCTGCAGAAGGCAGGTGAAGAGGCAGCTATGGCAGCTTTGCTTGCCAGCGATCCCGACAGTTCATGTTACTCCTGCATTACAAACACATGCAGATAGTTTTTGCCAGAGATGCTGCTGACTTTGGATGCTGTCTGGACCCACTATTTAATTTCAGGGGAAATGGGGGGAGATTTAATGACATCCAGGACCAGTCAAAAAGTTTCCACAAATGTGACCTGAAAATCAATTTGTAGGAAAACAGCTGTTCTAAACCAAGAAGTTCCCCTGCAGGAGTTGGGAGTGGGGAAATCCTTATCTAGAATAAAATAATAGATTTTAATAAATCTTGTAGGAGGCCTTAGGTGTACTTTTACAAGGGATTTCTACTATGAAAATGGCCAAAACGCTGCTCTGCCTTCCTGAATAAATTATTTTTGTTGGCAATAGTCTCCTAGACAAACTGTAAATATATTTTTATGATTAAGAAATGGGAGATGGTGTATATATTAACAGATATCAGCACGTGGTAGCAATAATCAGAGAAGCGGAAAGCTTGGAAATAAACAAACACGCTGTCTCTGTTGGCACCAGGATAACCCTGGAGACTGCCAAGGCCAGAGCCTGCAAAAAATAAGAAAGTAAAATTAATTGTCCTTAAATGAACCTACCAAGCAAAAATAACCCTTTTAAAGTATCCTCTCAACTTTGCCACACGGAAAAGCTTTATAATAAAAGAGGCAAAGTGTTTTGTGTCCTATAATGTGCTTGTTAACATTTCTGTGCATCTTTAGTGTAAAGAATTGCCACACACAGTGAAGCTGCACTGGATGTCTCTTGTCCTCTTACACCTTGATGCTTTTCTAACAATAATACAAAATTATCTCTCAAAATGGCTAAGAAGTAATGTTTTCAGACAAAATCTTGGTAATGTTTGAAGGTCTTTCGAGTGGTTCCTGTGCCCGTATTGATGGGAAGAGTTCTCATGGCAAGAAAGCAAAAAGTGCTACTTCTCATCCTCCCCCAAACCTCTGTGCTGATGAGCTCCTATTGCTAACAGAATGCCAAATAAATGAGAATTTTTCATTGAAAGAAGCACACAACTGCCTTGTGTCACTTAGTTACCACTGGGAATTACACTGATTTGATGGTGACTTGAGGACGTTTGGGACCTGGAGCACATAGGAAGCAACAGCAGCATTATCAATACCCGGTACGAGTTTGGAGTGTATCCTACTTGCCAAGTGTAATTCCCATCAAAATTCCTGAAGAGAATATTGAATTGAGTGGATTATATACTGTATACAACAACTTACCCATAGCGTGCTTCTTCTGAGTCTAGGGAATGGCAGAAAGATTACTCATCAGGATCAGATTTCAGATACAAGTTCCATTAAAGCTCAGGAGAAACTTAGAAGCAGTTGCTTCCTAAGATTTTCTTAGTGAAGTTTAAAGAACTGCAAATTGGAGAAATAATATTGGAGTTAAGAATCACAGGCAGAAATTTAGCCCCAGTTTTGAAGTATTGCAATATAGATCCAGAGTAAATGTGTTCTATAAAAATTCATTTTGAGTGGATGGGAGAAATCTAGGAGTGATTAATGTTGAGATTTTGAGCAGGCTGACAGCACACTTGCGTGCAGCTGGATATGAATTTGAAAGGAAGCAAAGTACACTAAAGGCAGAACGTGCCACCTGCTGTGTATGTAGTTTAAAAAAGTCTGTCTGGGTTTATTTTTCTGTCTGGAATATTCCCCTCAGCCCTGAACATCAACTTATTCCTGAGTGACAAATTAAAGTGCTGAGAGTACCTACAAGTGACAGCAGTTTCTCCACTTCTGAGCAAAGATTTACAATATCTAAATACATTTAGCTTCTGGACCTGTAACTGCAAATGGAGCTGTGAAAGGGAGAGCAGCTCCGAGGAAAGGAAGGGGAAGAAGGGAGAATTATTTAATGTGCACCAAGAGTAATAGCATGAGATTAAAACAGGAGAATAATTTACTTTGAGTATTAGGAGAAATCTTATTGTAGACTCATGAGGTGGTGGAATTGTGTCCCAAAGGAAATGGTGGAAACTGTTGCCTGAGTCATTTTAATTTAGACAGGACAAAATAATTGACTATCTGCTGTAGAGGGGAAAAAAGTACTGCACTCTGTGAGAAAACAAATTGAATAATCCACTGCAGGTTTTTTTCCTCTAAATTTCAAACTTGTCATGCTGTTGAAGAGGGAAAAGAGGAGGGAGGTATATCAGGTAAAAAAGAGGACATTATATTTAGCATGTAGTAAGTGTAAGTGATGTTAATGTATATTAATGCTTCTCAGCTGCTTTTAATTAATTATATCTATTGTATATTTGTTAAGTATTGGCAGCGTTACGGTGAAGTCAAGATTCCATGATTGTGTCATACTCCCCCTCCAAGCTCCTGTCCCTCCCCAACCTATGTTCAGACTTAATGTAACCTGAGGGCAGAATTTAAAACATGGGCCCTGGCCCAGGTTGCCCCATCCCTGGAGGTGTTCCAGGCCAGGCTGGATGGGGCTTGGAGCCCCCTGATCCAGTGGGAGGTGTCCCTGCCCATGGCAGGGGGTGGCACTGGGTGGGCTTTGAGGTCCCTTCCAACCCAAACGGTTCTATGATTCCACGTGTTCTGGGCTCGATGTGGATTCCTGAGGATCCTGAAAATTCCTGAGTGCTTCAGATGGGGAATATAGAGTTAATACAGTACACACGCGGTGTGCACCTTTTCCGGGTTAAGTGACGGTGGCCCGTCCACTGCGCCAAGTCAAATTAGTGAATTTGCAGCATGCGTTCGAGTTGGAATTCGAACTGGTAATCATCACGAGATTCCCACTTTAAGGAATGGTCGGGTTGGCAGTGAGGGTGGTTGTCACCTGGCTTCTCCCCTCAAAGAAGTCCAGGCGTTGCCCAACTATTATCCCCGTGGGCGAAGGGATTTGGCTGCGAATGTGATGTTCGACATTCGGCAGCTTGGGGTTCACCATCGATACTAGCGAACAGGTGGTGAGGCTGCTCGCTAGGGAGGAAGCAGCTACGAGTCTTACACACTGGGGCAGAGGTCAACTTGGTTACCCGGAACGGGCATCCAGCGGGACCACGTGGAGGTGTGACCGCTGCGGCTCGGCCCAGCTAGCAACAATGGTCCCGTCTTAAGAGAGTCATAGTTACTCCCGCCGAGGTATCTTTCCTTAACCCATCTTACAGTACCTAAGGACTGAAGTCAGGGACTTGAAGGAAGGCAGGGTTGAGCACAGCATTGCAAGGTGGGGTGTTGAGTGCATCTCCCGGTGGCTGCAGGAGCAGAAATTCTATAGCTGTGGAGAAATTCAAGAGGAAATTAATAATTCTTTCTGTGGAGATCAATTTGCATAGTGTGCAGTAAATAATGCATGGGGCTACGGAACTAACACTAAGAATAAAACAAAGTATTGGATAGCTGCTCTTTCAGTAAGTGCCACCTGTCTTTGGCATGGAACAACAAAAGGTCCTGTGGCAGAAAAAAGGATGTGATCAGGCAAGTTTTTTAAAGTCCGATCTACAAGACGGTTGATAAGAGGTTTTGTGGTTAGCATTCTGCTGGGGCAATTAGTACCCTTCAAAACATTCCATTTTGATTTATATCAGCAATATCGTTTTCTTAGTCTCCTTCTGGGTTAGGGCAGCCTATCACCAGTATGAGCTGTACAACCTAGTTGAGGGCTTCTTTTAGACCATATGACTGTGCTGGTGTGGGATCTTCTCTGCTGCTTTGAAATAATGAGCTGGCCTATGTCTTTGTGCAATGCCCTGCCTCTTGGTTTTTGGTACAATATCACCCAAGAATCGATGTAAGTAGGCATACGTGCAAAATCTTGGATACTTGGGCAGAGTGAGCTGTGCAAAAACTCCTGTGTAAGGTGATTGTGGAGGTCTGCAAGGAATAGTATAATGGTTAAAACTCGACCTGCAAGCACAGGGGACTATAATGAATTGGTATTTGAGGTTTTATGATGGTTTGTTTATCACAGTATCATAAGGTTGGAAAAGACCTCTGAGACCATCAAGTCCAACCTATGACCCAACACCTACACCCACTCCTACTTGTCAACTACACCCTGGCACTAAGAGCCTCGTCCAGTCTCTCCTTAAACCCCTCCAGGGATGGTGACTCCACCACCTCCCTAGGCAGAGCATTCCAATGGCCAATCACCCTCTCAGGGAAGAACTTCTTCCTCATGTCGAGCATAAACCTCCCCTGGTGAAGTCTGAGACCGTGTCCTCTTGTTCTGTCACCGGTCACCTGAGAGAAGAGACCAACCCCTGCCTGACTACAGCCTCCTTTCAGGCAGTTGTAGAGAGCTAAAATGTGTTTATTACGCAATGCTTCAAGATGCACTCGTATCGTTACTTAGTGTTTGACTGACAGTCAGCATCTCATGTGCAAGTAGGTTCATCCTATGTTTTGTTCCCTTTAATTGAAGTAGTGGGAAGCTGGGTGGGGAGACCAGTGCTGCTGCAATAAAATTCAATAATTAGTTATTTGAATCTTATTAAACTAAAGAAGAGGTGAGAAAATGCACTGTTATTTACCAGTCAACTTGAGGAAATTCATGTCTTCTGAAAGTTATCTTCAATTCTGGTCTTACGTTCTCAGTATTTATTTTATTGCAGCATTAAAGAGAAAAAAATCAAGCTGCTTTAAAACTTTCTCCTTTTTCTTTATACCTTTAGGCTTCCAATTAATTTTCCTTACTCTGATCTTTCCTTTTGCAACCCATATATAGTGGTCATTCATTCTTCCTGTGTGTTTCCTATAATGCCCATCACTGCTGTTAGGCGATGTTTCAGGAATGTATTGTAGTGCAATGGCAAGTTTGTGTGCTTTCAACATACACCTAACAAGTATGCAGATCATTTCCTGTTCTTAAGGTGAATGGATTTATTTAGGAATGCTCTCTAAATTCTCCTTTTCGCTGCAATGACTCTCCTAAGAGCAAGAAGGGAAGAAACATTCAACAATTAAAAATATTTGAAGAGTCTTTACTAAGAGGATTTTTTTCTAGTCTTCTGTCTTAAATGTTGCACGTGTTTGACAGATGGAAGACAACACTGTGATGGCTTTATGCAGTGATATTGGTACAAGCAGAGAAGCCCTAATGAAAGTGGTCTCCTAGGGTCGTGGAGGTGCCATCAGTTCCTGGGCTTTCCCCAAGGCTGACACTTCAAAATATCTCAACCAGCCCCGAGTGGGATGCAGGCCTGGCAGCTGCTGCTGCCTGTTAAAGGCTGCTTCTGTTGGGAAGGTACACCAAGGATTGTGACATCATGGAACAAGCCTGTGACAGGTCACCAAAAGCTAGAAGAGGTGCAGTGGGACCAATAAATTTGCTTTTTACTGCTATGGATGCAGTTTCCACTGGCATCTAATTCACGTGGCAGGGAAGGTAAAGAAAAGATTGCTTTCAGAACAGACTGTTTTCTGTGTCAGAATGGTGACTTATTGTAAGTGACATCTATTTCTGAACAATTAACTAGTTCTTTTATGGGAACTCAGGACAAAACAAAAGCCTAGAAACTTAAACTGCAGTTTCTTGATGGTTCGTGTCCGAAGGGCACATTAATGAAATACTGCAGGGTAATGGGAGCAGGAATCACATATTCAAGCCGGTATTTATATAGAACTTGACCTTGATTTTCTGCTCCTTCCCTTCAGCTTTAATGGTTTAAAAATGCAGGAAATACAGTTGAAGAGTTATTTGTCGTATTGAATACTGTTCTCTGCGATACCTCTCTTCAGATAATAACTTTGATTCTAAAGATGTTGAGGAAGAAGAAAATGTTTACATTGCCATTTTATAGCAAGGCAAATTGAGTATGAGAACATTGTCTGTAATATATGTATAATTAAACAAAGGAAATTATTTAAAGAAAATGTATTCTGAGATGAACACAAATCAAGATCTTCCCCTCCCCCAGTCTTTTATGGTATTTCACTGTTATACTTCTAAAAGAATTAATTATTTCAGCCCTCTGCACTCTCTCTGCTCCTGGTTTTCCAGGAGAATCAAAGAGCTCTGACTCACCGTGCTTGCATTTTGTAATCTCACAGGTGAAAATGAAACTTTGCCCTTTTTGGCTAACTTTAGCTTTCCTTGATGACAAAGCAGCCTATTGAATGTTGTACTGAAATCATGCAAATTGTGTGAGAAGCATGCTCTCTTCATAATAATTCTTATACTCACAGGAATTTTCTGCTTTGTGAGATACTCAGGCAGGGAATAGATGAATATTTTGTAATGCTTAGATCAGGGATTTGGAGGCTCAGGTCTTCTGTTCCGGGCTCTGTATCCATCTTGTTTTATAACCTTGGGCCACTTCATTTTTCCATGTCTCAATTAAGTCTATTGTAAATGGCATATATGTTTCTTTTCTATCTTACAGGAGCCTAGGGAAGCTTAATTAGCACTTGTGAAATACTTTGAGATCTCCTGATGAAAGGCAATGAGTGCAATGTGTTTTCAGGCTGGCTCCCTCCTCACTCCCGATATTATCAATTATTATACGCTCTCTGGAAGGCTTGGAAAGATCTTGACTGTCTTTCATGAACCTACATTGAAGGAAGTCAGTAGAGCTACTCATTTTTTACCTACCAGAAGTTTCTTATGAGCACTAAGTGGTGCACAATTCTTTGTAGGAAGAGAAAAGTCCTCTGTTGACCAGATCAGGGTCAGAAATGAAACTGCTTTCATTGTTGAGCCCTGGTGCGAGATAGGCAACGTAAATAACAACTGAAATTGGGGTTGCTGGGAGAAGGCGGCTCTGATTGTCCTCGAGGAGGAGCTCCTTTGGGTTAGGATCTGCAACAACCTTTTTAACAAAAGGAATTGAAGGGTTTACTGGAGGATGCTGATGTCTTGCTCCCCCAGAATGAGTTTTGTGCTTCCTCAGGCAAAAGCAAACTCCTGTGAGTGAGCCCCTGACCCAAGCGTGAGCCTGTGCGCACGCTTGTGCTCTTTTTGTCTTTGCAGGCAGTCAGATTCCTATTTCAAATGATCTCAGGGAGCCTTGTGTTTTGGCCTTGCACCCGCATGAGCAGTGGAGCACGGAGTCACGTTGCTTTTGCAAGGTAGAGACCCAGGAAGGGCTCCATCATAAGCAGATTCTGGAACTTGCCTTTTCAGAGGATGCTCTGTGGCAGGAGATGGATGCATCGAGGCAGGGCACACACTGATTTTTCACACAATTGACAAGCATTCTTTTTAAGAAAGACAATCTGATAGTAGATATACAAATGCTGGGAAATAGAAGAAGGTGTTTGTTTATATTTGAGAGGTTGTTAAATATTGACTTAGAGGTGAGAGCATCTTTTTTGTTTGCGACTGATTTATGCCTATGTTGTAGCACAAAAAAGTTCAATGCATTCTTTTGGGCATTGGGGATGCTTGTAAATGGACCCAGCTCATTCTTTTCGATTTTGTCATGTGGTGACAAGCTTGTGATTAGTGAAGCATGACACTATTCATGTATGCTCTTGCGTTTTTCCTCCTGAGTATACAAAGCATTTAATCTGATTTCTGAACCTCTCTCCAACCTCCCTCCCACCTCCAAATCAGCAAGAAGTAGCTCCTCTGATCTTCATTATGTGTGTCTAATATGAACAGTGAAGATGCCTTATAGTTTAAAATGGCTTAAAAAAGGCTTTCTACCTTCTTGATCTGTGGTTGCTCAAGTATGCGTAGGGAGCTATAGAGTTGTTGCATTAAATGGCGTTGATATTGGAACTGAACTGCAGAAGGGCTGGGGTGAGACAAGACCTCTGGAGGTGGTCCAACCCCCTGCTCAGTGCAGGATCCCCACCTCCAGCAGGCTGCTGGGGTCTGAGTCCAGACAGGTTTTGAGTATATCTAAGGACGGAGACTCACAGACTCTGGGTAAGCTGTTCCACATTTGACCACCTCCACAAAAACCCCCATTTTTGTTGTCATCTTTAAATGGAATTTCTTGTATTTCAATTCGTGCCCATTACCTCCTGCCCTTTCACTAGATGTTGCTGTTGGGAGTCTGGCTCAGTCTTTACTGCATCCCATCAGGGATCTATAGACGCTGATCAGATCCCCCTGAGTCTTCTCAAGGCCGAGTTATCCCAGCATTCTTAACCTCTCCTTGTGTGTCAGATGTTCCAATCCCTTAACGGTCTTTGTGGCTCTTTGCTGGATTTTCCCCAGTACATCCATATCTTGTAATGCTTGGATCTGTGCATTTATGTGCGTGTTTTAAACTCTCTGCACAGATTGGTGCAACCCTAGTGCAATATTTTGCATATTTTGTCTGTCTATATTTTTATACATATATATATAAGGATTTTATTTGGAGATAGCTGATACGAAAGGCAGGATTTCCCAGGTGACACTTGTTTGATTAAATTTCAGTGTGTGCTTCATCAAATATTTGGCTTTGCTGAATAAATTGGTATTTTACGTTAGCTCATCCTGATTTAATGTCTCAGTGCTGTCCACTAGGTACAGAAAGGTAATAATCAGTGTGTCAGTAGCTGTTATATTTTCATTTAAGGGAAAACATACTAATTCTTTTTTGAGACCGTGTACAAGAGGAGACAGATTCGTTGTTGAAATACTGACTTATCTAGAATGTTTTCTGCTGGAAGAGGAAACTTGAACAATTTATTTTCCCCTTTTGGGGAGGTGAAAATACTTCTAGTATTTGGACCTCCTTAAAATCTGGAGGTCTCCCTGCTGTCCGGGTGGCTTGGCTTTATAGATCTAAACTTATAATGTGTTCAAATTCTGTGAACTGAAGAAACAATCAATTTATTCTCTCATTCTGGTATGTTGAATGAGTTGAGGCTGTTTGTGGTTTAATTTATTCACTAAACCAATTTTTGGGAGTGATGTTGCGAAGTGTAGTGTTGCATATTTTATACCTCCAAAACCCTTTTTCTGCCAGGACTGGATTTTAAACTTATTTTTGTATTAGTTCACATCTTAAAATAGCATAGCAGTCTTTGTAGGAAAAAGGGGATTGTTTTCCATTGATGGATTTAAATGTGACTAGAGAAAACTGTGGAAGTATATTCGTGTTCTGTATTGTGGATACAGGCTGTCTGCACAAATCTACCTCAGCTTTATCTGGCTTATGGCTGTTCCATTGGTACTTCCAGTTCCCATTAGAGGACTGATAGTGCTGCTGCTCTGCCTGCTCAAGCCAATCTTATTAAATGTAATGTTTTGCAAAATACGACTTTGACTACCTGCTTGCAGTAGTCTGTAAACAGCAAGCACTACAAGTAGTCTTGGAAACATGTTTAACAGCATTTTAAATGCACGCATTAAACAGGGCAAGAGCAAGCTCCTCGGGGCAGACCAGAGCTCTGCTCTAAGCGCCTGCTGCTTTAGTGAGGAAAGCCATAGGCATTGACGTAGACTCGTACATGCGACATGAGATCATTAGCGTGACCAATTTAGCACTCTTTCACTGAGTCTGAACAAACCTTTGGTTTGGGATTATTCTTCCTTGGGTTGGCCAGTTGCCAAGGCTGTACCAACTTCTCTCTGGCTGTAGAGAGGCCATGGTTAGTAAAAGCCACCCTCAGACCAGAGTGGGCTTCAGTAGTGTGTTTAAAAGACCTGAGTCTTCTCAGATGATGGGCATTCCCCAGAGGTAATGCCCCATCTTCTGTTGGATACTGGAGAACTCCACGTAGTTAGACCCAGCCTTGGGGACTTCATAGTGCTCTGGGCAGAGAAGAGAACAAATACCTTGGCTTGTATAAGATGTGACCCTGGTTAGTGTAGGGATCTATAAATGTGTGTGCATCTTGTTCCTCCCTTATGGCCCATCGTGTGCCTATCTTGGAGCCCAAGTAGCCTATTAATCTAGGGCTATAAGTGCAGGTTAAAGACCTCGTGCCTTAGACTTAGGTTGCTTTTACAGCACTGATCTTTAGCAGACTCATGCAACTGAGCCTGCTTGTGCTTTGAGCTGGCTGAGAGGTGGCTGGCCTGGCTGCTTACTGTGACCTTGAGCACAAGGGAATTGGCTGTGTTGCAAAATGCTGAGCTCAGCAGTCAGACAATGTAGCTACGGCGCTTCGAATTTGACTTGTACAGAGTGCAAACTGTCTTCAGGTTGGACTGTAGACTAAGTGAGTTTCCTTCTATATAAGAAAAACTGCAAGAGTCTGCGTAATGTTATCCTTGCATTAAATTATTGGTAGTATTGGCCATTAGTCTTGTTTAGGAGTGATATAAGGGAAGGGCAGGAGTGAAGTAGGACAAGTTGTAAAGTACAAGGGAACTTGAGAAGCTCAGGAGGACGACGGAGTGGGCAAAGAAAGCAGGGAGAGACAAACAAGTGGTGCTGATCTCGGGCAATATGCAAGGGGATGTTAAGAAGGGATGATGTGGTTTTAGGAGAGCACCCCATACTTTGCTCTCTGTCCCTTCCTGAAGAACCCATTCACATCCGGAGGCAGTTGAGGACTCATTAATCCCCAAGAAACTGTGGGAGGACCTAGGCTGCTGTTAGTCTGCTTGGTGACTTGCTGTTCCACAGATGGTTTGAGTTCTCCCTGCAAAGACATGTGCTGCAAGAGGTACTTTTTTCCAGACTTGAAGGAAAACTCTTTTCTGTAGTGGAAGATGGGAGGGGGAAATAAAGGTAGTGCTGAGTAAGCCTCTCTTCTGAATGCATGGTGAAAGCTGCCCTGGTTTTGTACCTTCTGTTTTGAGCAATGTTTAGGTGGGAGTTGGATGTCAGTACAGCCCAAGACTGAATTCCTTTGTAAAGCCACTTCATGGACTCCTTAGATTTTGACTGGCAAGAGAAAGGTGGCAGAAGAAAAACTAGGGTGTTGTAAAAATGACAGGAGTTAGGGTACCACAGTATCATAAGGCTGGAAAAGACCCTTGAGATCGAGTCCAACCTATGACCAACACCTACACCTACTCCTACTTGTCATTATACCATGGCACTAAGACCCTCATCCAATCTCTCCTTAAACACCACCTCCCTGGGCAGAGCATTCCAATGAACAATCACCCTCTCAGTGAAGAACTTCTTCCTAATGTCAATGCTAAACCTCCCCGGCAAAGCTTGAGACCGTGTCCTCTTGTTCTGTCACTGGTCACCTGAGAGAAGAGACCAACCTCTGCCTGACTACAACCTCCTTTTAGGTAGGTTTTAGAGAGTTGTATGAATGGGAGGAAAGCACAATATGTGGGATGTTTGAGGCTAGCTAAGAACTGATAACTTTTATTCCTCCTTTTCCTGTGGTTCTGGGTATTTGGAGTCATTTGGAACAAGTCCAGCTCCCTTGGACCCTGCTCCTAAGGCTGCTCCAACCCTGACCATCCTATATGGGTCTCTGATGGGCTCACTTTCCCCTGTCCGCAGGTCCCTGCCTTACCTGAAGCTGTAACCTTCACCCTAGTTCACATGGATCCTTGTCAGGATGACAAATGGGTTGGCACAGATGCTCTTACCTGCTCTGCCAGATGGATCCTGTCTCTTGCTCATGGCCTTCAGCCCTTGGAGGGTCCAGCCATGCCACTGTATTAAATGCAACCTCAACGAGTATTTCTGACAAGTGGGATGCTGGAATACTATTATGACAGTATTCTTGAAATCTAAACACTGAAAAGGAGCTGTGATACCAAGTAGCTTTCAAAGGCTGTGCCGTGTCTTCTAATAAATTGGTGCTTCAGGGTTCTGGTTGCAAAACTGATTAAGATATTTTTCTGTATTTTTTTAATGCACAATCCAGATATCATAGAATCATACAGTGGTTTGGGTTGGAAGGGACCTTAAAGAGCAACTAGTTTGCCTTGTTTAATATTCCTACAATTTTGTACACTGAATTTTTAACTAAACCTATTTTAATAACTGACTGTTAAAAAAGGGCGTCCGTCTTTGTTTCTTGTTTCTTCTGAAGAATCTTAACATCTGGCCAGGATCTCTTGGAAAGAACTGTTTTTCCCTAGATATTTGGTTATAATGACAATTCAGTTCATAAACCAGAAACTTTTTGGAGGAGGGGGTGGGAAGACAGGTAAGAACTGTGGCGGTGCTTAAGATATTCTTGGAACATTGCTCAATTTTTCTGTTGAAAACTTTCCAGTTTGATATTATGGAAGGCTGAAACTGAGTTTGTTCTACTGATGAGAAAAATCTTGATCAATACTCAATAAATACTTGTCGAGAAGCTTTCTTTAACAGAAAATGTGAATACTTCTCAATTCAGAGCAAAACATTACTTTGTACTGAACAATTAAAATCTATTGATTTTTACCTTGGATATATTAAAGAACGGAAGTTAATGCCGGCTCCTAAATTGCTTTTTCTTAGTGCTGTTTTGCCATACAGATAAAGCCTTGCATATATAACTGACTACATTTTTTTCCCTAGCACCTTCCCGCACATCTCTGTAAATGCCAGTGCTTAGCCGTCGATACAGGCTGTTGCTTGTCAGAATTACTAACGGGTGTCTGCTTGAATTCAGAAATATTTCTGCATGTACAATAGTGAGAGAAGTGGTTTTGCGAAGCCTTTGCTGGCTGCAGGAATCCGTTGAACTCTGAAAGCAGCTTCTGTCCTGTTTCTCTGCTCCCCTCCCCCACACACAATCCCTACCACGTGCGTTTTCTGTTGTGGTAAAAAATACTGAGTTGTAAATTTTATCCCAAAGCAGAGATTGAGTCAAGTGATGCCCTTGTGGTTCCTCTTTGCGTTGAGGGATATTAAACTGCACAAAAGCTCTGCACACAGACTGGCGATCCTAGCAAAGAAAACAAAGTTGGGAATAATCCCTCTGCTCCCACAAAACCATATGGCCTTTTGCTTCCTCCTAATAAGAAACAATCCAAACAAGTTTTTTTGGGTTTCAGAGTGATAAATTTTCCCATTTTTAGGATTTTCAACTTAATATAACTGCTTGTATTTCAGTCTGCACGCTTGTATTTTGACTCTTAACACTCCAGGGTTTTCTGTATCCTTATTTTGCGACTATTCAAGAGTGTATGTGTGTGTGTATATATATGTATATATACACACACATTTCTGCACACAGTCCAAGGCAGAAGAGGGGACAGAGGCTTCTGGGGAGGTCTTTAAGAGTTCTTGTAATTCTAACCCAGCTGGAAAGTTGATTAGCAATCCCATAAGTAAATGCTGTGATTTTCTTAAGAATCTCTTCACTATTAATCATTAAAAGTAAATTAAAAGAAGAGGCTGTGGAGGAAGACTGTCACTTACATATATGAGCCAGAGTGTCTTTTCAGGTATGGTAATTTCCAAGACACTTAAGAAAAGACTTGGGGGTAGAGCTGGTAGATTAATTTTCAGGTTGAAAAATATCTATGTTTCTGATCGATCTTACTTTCATTGATGCTGCTCACAGCAGCTGAATCTTGGCTATTTCAGCCATGTAAAGGAGATGTGAAGGCATACTTTGCATTTAAGGGTTTGTTTTTTAATAAATGAGCAGCTGTGCTTGACAGTCTGCTTCAAAGCCCACCAAAATATGTGGAAAAGCTCCTGTTGGCTCGTTGGAGCTGACCCGCAACCATCCCCTACTTTGGAGATTTGTTGAAACCACCTTTCTGCTTGCGATCGCCTCTCGTGAGCGCGATATCTCTGTTTGCAGACCTTAGACAGGCTTATTACCAGCAGTTCCGCTGGCAGACCGAGCACTCCTAGGAGGTGAAGGTGCTTAGTTCAGGTCCCAACAGGGAGAGAGACCTTATGCCGCTTTGACTGCGAATCCTCACGCTCTGTCAATATTTGGTGGTTCTACTTCTCATCTGTTGGAATATTGCCCTTCTCAGAAAAGCAAACATTTGCTCTTCCCTTGTTTCAATATTGGGCTGTAGGAGAAAGGTGCTGATTACTGCTTCATACCAAGTGCCTAAAATGCATTGAACTGCTGCTGTGGGGTTTTTTTTTTAAATACCAACTTGTTTTTCAGCTTGGATTGCTGAAAATAAAATATGTGTGTGTAGCAGCTCTGTAACATATGCAGATGGAGGCCCTGACTAACAGTGAGGGTTTGGGAGTAGCTTGGCCCAGTGTTAAAGGAATTAATCACATACATGGAGTTATGCATGCGGCTTCGCTTTTGCTGAAGGTAAAGTTTATCTGACACCTACAGCATTGTATTTGGGCTGATGTCCAAAAACAAGAAATGGTCAAAAATGATTGCCAGCTACTCTGGCAAAGAACCAATTATCCTATTGTGTTTCCATCTCTCTATGCGCATGTCAATAAATAATCATTCAGCCATGATCCTAATCAACTAGCTCTGATTAAACATATGTGTCCTGAAAGCTTCTGAACTGTGGGCGGTAGCGAACATCAAAATGCCTTTACTCATCTGTATTTCTTTCGATCTGTTAAAATACCTACTGAAGCCTTAAGTTGTTTGACTTACACGTAAATTATACTATGGAAAAATCAGTGACACATGGCATGGATTGATCCAAATCAACACAGAAACATCCACGCACCACGTGAACAGTACAAGAGCTCTAGGAAAGTGAGTATTGAATAACGTCACGCTGTGCAAGGAGCTGGATTTCTGTCTGTTTTGGAGCTGTTCAACTTTCAAAGTTGTACAAAGTGACTTTGTAGTTGTTCTTATTTGTGAGAATATGCAGCTGTTCTGCATGCAAATTATGCATCTTCAAGTTTAAGATAAATCCAAGATTAAAAGAATCACTTTATAAAGAGTAGATACCGTTAGTAGTAGGTGTGGAGAGAGATGAGTGATTCTCAAGACTGTGGGGTGGTTTTGGTGGTAGCTGTGAAAGCAGCATTGCCTGCCCTTTCCCCAGCCCACAACAAGGCTTTGCTCAAAACCAATGATCACTTCAGCACCTTGGTCCATATCAGAACCGGTGCACGCAGCATCAAATTGATTCTTGGGTTCTGGAAAAGAAAGTGGCTGTGTCTATGTGACTCAAACATAGGTGGTATTTGTGTTTCTCCATGAGCGTGCCCTGTTGCCATACCGGAAAAAAAGCTGTTGTAGGGAAAACTGTGGTGACAGCAGTGTGTGTGTTTCTAGGGTCCCTTTGGGCCATTGCTGTAAATATTGTGTTAACGTCAAGAATTGCGTGATGAATCTTACATTTTGATGACGTGTTTTCCTTGGACTGTTCAAGTGTCCTTTGAGTTTAGGAATCAATATGTGGATGTTGGAAAAGTGGTGTAGAAATCACAGTTGGAGTAAGAGACTGAGGCTTTGTAGACAGAAAATGAAGAAACAATTTAATGTTAAGTGTAAATGTAGGGCTGCAGATGGCATCCTGAGATTTAGAGCATGTGAATTAAAGTTGTTGCTGAAATGGTTTTGAATTGTTTTCTGATGTGGTAAAGCTGAAGCTGTACAAATTTAACTTGGGTTCTCCTTTGTTTTGAGGAGAACAGATTGCTCGTTTCGTAACTGACAGCATTTTGTACTGAAAAGAACAAGTTCTCAGAATTACAGGTGCAAGGTGCCCAGGCGGTGACAGGTTTTTTTCTTGTCTTACTGTTTTGTTTACCTGATTCCAGCCATGTTGTATTCATGCATCAGTAATTATTTAATCTGTAATGATCCTGCACTTGCATGCTTTTTCCGTTTCCAGTTTTCTACCAAGCAAAATTTGTTTTCTCAAGTGTTACTTTTTATTGACACTCCCAGAAAAAACTGGGCTAAATAGTGGTGTTCTACCTATTTGTATTTAGTTCTTTCAGTTGATTTGTCTTTTTTTAGTCTTTGCTCCAAATTGTTGCTGTGCAGTGTTAGCAACTGGTTAAACCCTGCATTTTCGTGCAGCGTGCCTTATAATACTATCAATTTTGAACAAGTTTTTTCTTGAGTTGAACAAAAACGTTAAAATAGAAAAGTTATGATACTTTGATTTGACAGTGTCTTGAATCTGGTAAAATTCTTGTCTGTGCAGCACTGAAACCTTAGATGTTGGTGATTTTTTTTTTTTCTATCTTCCCTGGTGCTTGTACAAATGAAGGACATCCATAATAATCAGCTATTTGAGTTTCTGAAATGTAATAACTACCAGGGTTTAAAAAGCCGNAGGTTTCTATTGCATACTTTTTAGCTAATAACTCTGCATCTACTTTGTACTGTTATTTTGGAGATCACATGCTCCAATATATATCTGGTTTAGACTTTGATCTCAGTTTTAAGGTAGTTTAGCTCTTAAGAAGATCAACCTGCGTGACTTCAGTAGGATTGATCCTGAATACAGAAATTTTATGGAAAGAAATATTTATCAGATAGCTCTTTCCAATATCCTTCTGAGTTAAGTTCTTCCTCTGATGCTCTGTTTTTGGAATTCTGTATTTCTTACTTCCTCAGTTCATCAGAAACTCCTGCCTGTGGTAGAATTTGAGTTTAATTGGGCATAATCTGGTTATTTCCAGATGCTCTGCAAGCTGGTCAGATCAACAGCTTTAACTGGACTGCATGACTTTTTGATTGTATGTATTATGCACACGAAATGTATGTTACCTAGAGTTTCTCAGAAGGGTAGCGAAGGTGCTGTCCAGGTAGCTTGTCCATGAGCAGTCAGTCCAGCTCACCTGTATATTTTAGGCATCCTCTTGGTGTGTGACACGGCCCAGGTTGTGACACTCTTGTTAACTCTTTCATGAAGCTGTGTGACATCAACTTCAATAAAACTTTCACTGCTGTGCTGAGAGACTGTCTTGGAAGGGAGCAAGAATACTTGCAGCATCTTTGTGTGGCACAGTCAAGGCACAGCTGAATTCCATCAAGGAAGAAGGAATGTGGTTAAAATATATACTCTTCTAAAAATATGTGCTTTTTTTTGTGCCTGAAGTCTGCAACCCGTGTACAAACTTGATTTCATCGCTGTGCACGGTTCCTTCCTTCCTTTTGCAGGAGGGCAAAGAGGTTGTGTGACAAGTATTAATTCCTTAATACCCCAAGAACTTATTTAGTTACTTTTGTGTCTCTTCTATACTGTAAGAACTTCTATAGAACAGAAATTGAGAAAAATGGTTTATACAAGTTACTTTTATGCAAGAAGCTAGAGGGGGGTTGGTTTGGGTTTTTGTGTGGGTGAGTGGGATTGTGGGGATTTTGTTTATTTTAATGCCCTGAAAACAGCTTAGTGGATAACAGAAACTGTTATCAAACTAAGGCTAAGCAAGGTGTAAATGGTTCTTAAAGCTATCTCTGCTTCATGAAAGCATAAATCACCTTTATATATTGTCTTTCAGATGCTGAATTTTGCAAACTAGCTATAGTGGCTGCTGTGTTTGGGATACAGTTCACTGGCCACCCAATGACCTTGGATGAATCTTGTCAGCTACAGTAATTTGTCCAATCTAAATAGGCAGAGGCCATACTAAAAGTGATTTCTATGTGTTAGAATTGTATTGAGAGGGTTTGGTACAAAATATTCAGCAAGTTTAGCTTTTATTACTTTGGGGAAATTTAATAGTAGCAGTACGTACACTGAACATGGAAAATTGCATAACTTGAACATCCTCTGTGCCAAAGGAAACTTAATGGTGCTGTAGATGACATGATCAATAGAAAAATAAATATGAACAGATCAATAATTTCAGATGGCTCTTCTGATTCAGCAAGAGGCGTAGCATTGATTTGTAAAATAAGAGTATGGATGCAGCAGTTAAAATACGCTGTGTGTACAAGCATTAGATAATAAAATAATGTGAAATGCACTCAGCCTCAATCAAAGGCAGACTTTAAATCATCAAACAGAAGCATGTGTCCCCTCTGAAGCACGAGGCTATGAAGCATGCAAATGAACGCTGGAGCCATGCAGAATGAACTGTCTATGAGAGAGAAAATAAAACCCAAAGACGTTCTTCATCAATCAGGAAGATGAACAGTTCTTGCTCCACGTTCTATAGTGGTCCCGTATGATGCCACGCGAGAATTAGAAGTGCCAGAGGATCACGGCAAAGGAAAAAGCAGCATCTGATTTGGTTTGCCGCTGTGGACATCTCAAAAGCTTTAGCAAGCAAATTCAGACAACTGTTTTAGGAACTGCTTCAACAGAGAAAAATCAATGGGCAGTTCTTCATTGTCCCAGTCCCTGCCTTTGCCTTCTGTGCCTTAAGGAGTGTGGCTTGAGCCACAAGTGAAGACTGAGGCAAAGAAGTCATGGAGTTACCTCAGCCTTCTCCATATCCTGGGTGACTGGGAGAGGGCTCGCATTCTCTCTAGTCTTCCCTATAGAAACTTTTCTTGTTATCTTTGACATCCCCAGCCAGATTTAATTCTGTTAGACCTTTAGCTTTCCTAGTGTGATCCCAGACTGCTTGAACAACTTCTCCGTATTCTTTCCAGGCTACCTGCTCTCTCCTCCGCCCATTTACCCAAGCCTGCTCTTCTTGTTTGTGTTTGAGTTTGTCCAGGAATTCTTGTTCATTCTCCAGGTGGTTTTGCCTGACTTCTTTCTTGTTGAGATGCATCACTCGATTTTGGAGGATGAGATCCTTGAGTATTAACCAGCTTTCTTGTGTCCCTCTTCCCTCCAGGGCTTTATCCCGTGGTATCCTACAATGCAGATCCCTGAAGAGGTCACTGTCTGCTCTCCTAAAGTCCAAGGTAGTGACCTAGCTGTGCACCCTCCTTGCTGCCCTAAGGATCTTGAAATCCACCATTTCATGGTCACCGCAGCCAAGACTTTCCTTGAGCTTCACATTCCCCCCGGTCCTTCCTTTTTGGTTAGAATAAGGTCCAGCATAGCACGTCTCCTCGTTTGCTCTTCCATCATTTGGAAAAAGAAGTTAGCGTGGCATTCCAGGAATCTCTTGGATTGTTTATGCTCTGCTGTGCTGTTCCTCTGATGGGTATCAGGGTGGTTAAAGCCCCCCATGAGGACTAGGGCTTGTGAATGTGAGGCTTCTGCTATTTTTCTGTAAAGAGCCCCATCCACTTGATCTTGCTGCTCGAGTGGCCTGCAGTCACTGGATGCCTTTGCTGCAGTGATGGAGAGAATGACCGTCCTTTAAAGGGCAAGTTTTGGGAGTTGTTTATCCTGTGTCTGAAAAGATGGGAGGTGAGTCTAGGTAGTGACTGCAGGTGTGTACACTAAACAGGTGCACTGAGTTCTGTGATGTCTCTGTATGGGGGTGTGAAAAACCCCTAGATGCCAAAGACACGCGGACAGAAGTCTTCCTTCTCCAGCCATGTAAGACTAACCTACATTTAGAGGTCCTTAAAGATAGAATCATAGAATCATAAGGTTGGAAGAGACCTCCGAGATCGAGTCCAACCGTGCCTGTGTCCCCACTAAACCCTGTCCCTAAAGAACTCATCCACCTGTCTTTCAAACCCCTCCAGGGATGGGGACTCCACCCCCTCCCTGGGCAGCTGTGCCAATCCCTGACCACTCTCTCAGAGAAGAAAAAAAGATGAGTAATGTCTCTATGGTTATAACTTAAGCCAGATCAGGCTGCTGAGTGGACCTGCATGTGCAGAGAGAGGAGATTTCATAATGCTTTGAAAAGGCCATAAGCAGCCTATTGCTGCAGTCTTTGCAAATCAAATACCTTTGTGAAGTTCCTATCAGACTTACCTGAACAGAAATTGTACCTGAGGATTTGGAACCTTCTGTGCCTATGTTGATATGATTGAGAAAGCTAGAAACAAAATAATCCCTCCAAACCAACTTTCTAATAAGCAGTTTTAGTTATTCAGCCTTGCTTTGTATCTCAATGGTGCGTTGTCAGAGATAATGCTATAGAGAGATGCTGAAGTATTATAAAAATGTTATTAAATTAATATGCAAGCAAGATCCAGCCCAAGCCATTCTATAAATATCTTATTATGAAAGGCTCAGAGATGTTTCTCTTAGCAAATTTAAAATAATCATTAGAATCCTTCAGCAGATTGCTGTTAATTGGATTGAGAATTAAACAGCTTTGTATGAGTGCAAAGTTAATTAATAGCTCATTACTTTTTAATAAGGCAAATTCATTTGGAAATAAGAGATGGCATGGAGCTTACCACAGATTTGATATGAGATTGGGAATATCAGATGTGCTTTTTGCGAGAGAAAAAATTTATAATTAAGTTGCAAAGGTTGGTTTGATGGTGAGGGAAATGGGAAGGAATAGAATTGATTTCCGAATCCTCGAAGGGCTTGAGCTCTTGGAATCACTTGGTGAGCCCTGTGCTGCTGTGGAACAGCAGGCGTTGTCTTCTGACCCCCCTTCTGCTCCCTACACTGGGGACCTGGGTTCTCTGCGAAGATGAGTCACTTCACAGCAGCAACGGGAATTCAGGGAGCCCGAAAGTTTTGCGTAACTAAGTTAAACATTTGGAAAAAAGGCATCCTTTTTCAGAAGTGTCTTCTATTGATCAAAATGTTTGTGTTTTTTTTTCCTTTCCTGGGTGTGTATTTACCTTTCCCGCTCTCTTCACCAGAACCAGCTCGCTTTCTCTGTTGTTGCATCCTTTTCCTTCTGCTGCATCCTTTGCCTGCTTACAACCACAGATGGACCCTTGCTCCTGTGACTTCTCCTGGTCCTTGTTGTCCACATATCTCTCATTCCTCCAACGCGCCGGTTCAGCTTCACACCAGCAAACGGGAGAAGCGCCCTCCCCCTGCCCCTCTGTCTGGCTGCATTTATTTATGCCTTGTAAACTGTAGGGAGGAAATGGTTTGTGCCACTAATCCTGAAGGAAGCCTGGAAAGCAGCCAGGCTGGCCCTGGTTCCTGAATATGAGAGACTGAGAGGGTGTCTTCACCGTGTAGTAGGTCTGGAGGTGGTGGTGTAGCCGTCCTTGCTCTCTTAGCGTGTGCTGTGTTCTCGCTGCGGGCTGGTTGAGCGAGCTGTCAAATCATGCCAAGCGCAGTGCCTTCTAAAAGTGGAGGGTAGCTTTGTCAACACTCACCTTGTTGAATTGGTAGTAAGCATTTTATAGAAGAGAACGTGTTAATCTGTCAAGGCCTGATATTTCAGGCAACGTGTCTTTGTTATTATATTAGTTTTCTTTAATACTTGAGAGCTCTGTAGGGACTGCTCTGTTGTATTACCTGGGATTGATGTCAGTTTGACAACTCTGTAGTTGCTCAGGCCCTTTAAAAATACATCAACAAAACATCCAAGCCCCATTGCACATCTCCACATCTCCAGGTTGTCACAGTTTTTGCTTTTTACTTAATAAATAAAAGTAATTCACCTAATTTCTTTATCCTCCACCATTGCTGCCGCACACGAGGGGCATTTCTGCGCTTGTGTTCCAGAGATCCATTTCTCCTCTGCTCCCCGTTTGCAGGTGTGACAGTACATGGTAGGGATCTTCCTTGTGCAGGAGAACTTAAGAAATGTCACTTTTTTGTATGCGTAGGTCAGAAATCTGTTTTCTTTTGTGTTCCTCGTTATTTTTTCCCTTGCCCACAGTCAGCAAAGCGGCTCCAGTCATGTTGAAACACGATTAACGTTTTGTGCCATTTATTAAACTTGCTTGTTTTTAAAAATAACTTCTCCCTTTCCCCTCTCCTTCTGAGTGAAGCCAGGATATGGTCGCACTCTGCTTTCTCCTCCTCCACCCCTTTTCTCGCCTGTAAAACACAACTGATGTAAATCTTAGCCAAGTGAAAAGTCTATTATGATGGCTATAAAGAAACATTTATTGTTTCTTGATACCTTTGAGGGGAAAGAAATCCCCTTTGTGTTACCTTGGGCCCTTGTAGCTCGTGCTGAGCATGCAGCAAGTCCAGCTGGTGGTTAACAAGTGGCTTTTACAAGCAATAACTGGCAATGAATAAAGACTGCAAGATCATTAATTTTATGGCTTCTTGAACTATGACTTTTGGGAAGAGGTAGGAGATTTGAGAACTGGATTAAGAAAAAAGATGATACCATGTCTGAAAGCTGGTGGGGGGGCTCACCTGGTATCTTTAAGGGAATGTTACAACTTCAGCTAAAAGCTGAGTATTAGCAGTAGCTATTTTTAGCCCAAGAACAAGGGAAGTAATTTAAATATTAAGAAGCAGTTTTGTTCCTGAGTCAAATAAAGCTTCCTTAGAATTTCCCTGTGAACTGGTGTGCCAACTAAGGAGTTCTACAAACTGATAAATACCTAGCAGTGCATTTTTAACTGCCTCTCTCATTTCTCATCCTTGGGACTCGCTGTGCCTCGGGGATATACCTTGCAGATGGACCCATCTGTGCACTGACCTCGGAGGTCTCCAGTGATCAGTGTTTTGTCATTTGACATCTCTGCTTGAATTTGTTTTCCGAGAGCACTTAGACATTTACCAACTCACCCCTCAGTTTATCTGTTACTAAAATTTTGAGAAGTGTTGTTGACATCACTGGGTTAGAAATATAGTTAAGGATTTCCAGTATTACCTGGAGGGAAGGAGGAGGGAAATACCTCAAACCACTCTTGGTTCATTTAGAAATAATTAGGTCAGAACAAATGCCTGAACCACACAGCTGATTTTTCAGCTGTTTCAAGGCTATGTGGGCTTTTTAGAGCGTGCAGGGGAAGCGATGGTCACTGGATCAGTGACAACAGCCAGAACTTTGTAGTATTTAATGCTTGGCAAGGGTCTCCATTGGAATGTGCGTGATTGTAGACAGTTGGTCAGTTTGACTTAGATGATGGCAGGGTTGGGGGTTTTGCCTTTGACACTGGGATTCCAGCAGCTGGTGTTCGATCTTGGTTTGCTCACCAGGTGAAACGCTGTGTGCCTTTACCATTTAGTGCTCTGCAGTTCCTGTCGCTGCCTGCTGTACAGCTGGAAGAGCTACCCTAGATCCTCCTCGTATCATAATCCATAGGTCTCTAATTGCCACCCCATGCAGGCACTTTTTTAACCTGCTGACATGTTGTTTTGCTCTGGTGATAGGGAAAGCCAGTAGTTTAACAATCCTAGGATGCACCTTCAGGTACGATTGTGCAATTAACGCAGAAAGGAGCTGAGGGGTTGTATCTTGGGTTTAGAACAGCAAATGTCACCCTGACTGGTACTACAGGCGATGGCAGTGTGGGCACTGAGAAGCTGGTTAATGCAGCTTTTACTGAGTGTAAAAAAACCAAAGACAGACACTGTCTGGGCATCCGTATATACTTAGAGGATTTCTAAGGCTTGAAACTTGGGATTTATTTAAACACCTTTTTTTAAATTTCAAGATAATTTTAAATAAACTGAAGATCTACTGATATTTTTCATTTAAATCTTTCATTCCAAGCTAAAAGATATTAAAATAAAAGGGTTTGTATTCTTATCATATTGCTAACAAAATCACTGAGTATTTAAACGTCCTGGAACAATGACCTTGAAGAAGTAGGAAATCTGCTCAATGTAAGAAAACTGTTAGAGAGAAGTCCATGAAAACTATTAATTTCTGAAGCTGTTTATTATCGCTTATTTCTGACCCTTTAAGTAAAATCTATCTTGTCCACTAAGCCATTACAAAGAGAATCTTGTGCATAGAAGGGCCAATTGGTTGGATAATTTCTGTCCCTCTCTGCCTCATGTATGATTTGCCTTAAATATTGTAGACATTCCCAAATTCTAGCTTATGCTGTGCAGATGCGGCTGAGAGGAGAACTTTATTCTTGTTACTGTGCTTTGTGCCATCTCAAGTGCTTGCTGTGTCCTGGCTGCTTTCCGGAGCACCTTCCCTGACAGGTACCTCTGAGGAGGAGCAGCGCTGACCTGGAGATTGGGACAAGGGAGGAGGATGTTGCAGGTTTCATTTTCTTGTGGCAAAAATTATAGGACATTACTACTTCTGCTCTAGGGAATAGGTCTTTAATAAAAAAATCAGCAAAATAGTGATTTCTCTCTTAATGTAGTGTGTTCTCCATAAAACCGTTTCCTGAAGTCTCCCTGCTCCCTCTTTACAGCTCTCTTGGTGTCACTGGGGAGTTGCCACCAGCAGGTCAAGGGCTGGGGGCGTTTGCTCTACGCCCTGTGCAGCCTGGCCACTGAGTGTCTAGGTAAGGCCACCAGCATCATCGCCTCTAGCCCAGTCAGGGCTGGGCATGTGGTGATCATGGGAGCGATGGTGACCCTACCTGCTGTAACAGCCCCTTGTCAGAGAAAAGGTGGTGATAAGATGTGCTCTGTGTTTTGTTTCGTGTTCTTTAAGAGCTGGGAGGGAAGAAGCGGAGGCAGCAAGCTGGCTTTTGCCTTAGATAAGGTATAATTGTGTGTGATCATCAGGAGTGATGAAAAACAGACATACAGGTGTGAAACAGTCTGCTCCTGCAAATTGTCCGTGGCAGAACAGCCTGCAATTAAAAAAATCCCCGTTACCATCCAAACCATCTCTCAGTTTAGGAGCTGACAAGATCCTTTCCTTGGTGACCTGTTTAAAATCCTGGTTAAACTATAATTACTAAAACAAGTTTTTTTCCCCTCCTTACGTGTTTCTAGTATTTACTGTAGAATTGGAGTTGCCTTGGTTTATTTGAAGATGCCTCCTTCAAGCAAATGAATGGAAATGGAAATATCTGATGTTTCTGACAAAGTATGGAAGAAGCTGGCTGAAAGCTGCTTTGACTTCTTTTTTTATTAAACCTTCCATTACTTTTGTTTCCAATGCATACACCAACACGTAAAATGAGTTTACGTTGGTGTGCAGATAGCAATATTGCTTTTATTTACTTGGATTTTGGAAAATGAAATTATCTTGAAATGTTTTTCAAGAGGAATCAGTAACAAATTTGTAATACGTCTCTCTGCCCAAAGCAAGTGTCCCTTAAGGTGGTAAATAGCTGGAAAGATAAAATTTGCACTTTCTGCAGACTCCTTTCCACCACTTACCTCCAGACATGTATAAATCTTCCAATACTATTCCCTCCAGCATTGCTGTGAGATGTCTCGCTCTTTTATCTGGCACTTCCATTATGTTTCAGGAATGTTTGAGAGCAATTGTGTTTCTCTCAGTGAATGCAGCCAGAAGATGGCCTTGGTCACTGGTTTCCTCGCAGGTTAGCTTCATTTGCTCGGTATTTCTGATCTCTTTCACAAAATGCCAGGCTTTATTCATTTTCAGGCATTTAAATCTCTACTAAGGAAAAGCACTTTTCACACAGGCACATATCACACGCTTCTGCTGCTGTTGTACGTGGTCAGTCCTGAAGTGCTCTATGTGTTGCAAGACCTAGTTGTCTCTCGGGAGATGCAGGTGATGCTGGATGTCAGTTCTGCTGGTTTTTACATCGCAGTGACCACTGCTTCATTTCTTACAACCTATTTTGTCTTTTTCAGCTCAAACAAAGTAAGGAATAATAAGTAGTGGTGAGTAATAACGATTGCTGTTTGCACTCAATATGAATTGGAAAACAGGAGTTCAAAGGCAGTTCTGTGCTGTAGCAGCCTCCCAGTCAAAGGGGGAAGCCAAAGCTGTGGACAATGAGCCAGTGACCACAAACACCATGCGGTTTGTATCTGACAGCCGGCCACTTATAAATCCCACGCTGTCTCCAGGATCAAGCCGCAAGGTGATGGGGAGCGTGAGGCTGAGGAAGGGTGTGGGCTCAGGAAGTTAATTGATAAGTTCTTTAGATCGATTCTACTTTTGTGTCAAACCTCCTTTCTGGAAGGGGCAAATAAGATGAATGCTGCTTTCAAATAGCATGATGGTACTGGGGATGTTTTGCCTCAAGGAGTCTGTTTGAATAGGTGCTAGCTTAAACACCTGAGTAACTTATTTTGAAAATAAGGCACAATCTTGTCTATCGCAGGTGTATATTTTTGGTTCTTTTCTTATTTACCTGAATAATTATAAGCATCTTAAGGAATTAAAGAAAACGTTAGTGTTTCAGTTGTGTCAGGTAATGCAGTGCTGGCTCCAGCAAAATCAATTTCTCCTACATATTTATGTAGCTAATCTTGTTTTCAGACATGGGCATTTAAAGAAGAAAACAAGCATAGGTACCTCCATGCTTTATCAAACTTCAATCCCTGATGTAACCGTTTGGCACAGCCAGTGTGACCTTCCTGGCTGGAGCACTGCACCACCCAGGTGGGTGGCTGAACGCTCTCCAGCCACGACTGTACCCAAAAGCCTTCCTGGGGCTGTCCTCTGCCAGCAACAGCTTTTGGGAACTGCTTGGCTGCCCTGGGCATCTGCTTCAGTTTTGAGGGAAAAAAGCTCCGTATGTTGTTGTTAATATTCTGACAGCAGCCTTAAGAATGCTCTTTTTTCTGGTTGGAGGAACTTCTGTGTCAAACACTTGTGTGAAATGTTGGTATTTTTGGGTTGTGTTTCTTTTTTTACAGAAGTACTTTTAAATGAAGTAATAGTTTTCTTGTGTATCGGTAAATTTTTATTTCGGATAAAATGCAGGCCATTTGAAAGCTGCACCCAAACCCAAAGAGCAACAGAGTCCAGACAACTAGTTAGATTCAAAATCACCGTTTCCGAGTGGTGCGTGGTTAGTGCTTGTGTTTAGCTTTTGTAGGACAGAGGTGATGTTGAAGTCTCAAGCTGAAAGGCTTCGTGAACTCAATTTTATACAACTATGAGTCTTTTTGTGATGATTGCAGCTGCCGCGGGTGCGTTTGGTCTCCAGCGGTAACAGCGACGGATCTGGGGGGCAGAATTCTAGGTGGCAATGAACTTCGCTCACGTGCTTGCTGAGCTGCTCCTCTGCTGCGTGGCAGCTGCTCAGGGTTTCTGGAATGCGAGCCCAGCAGCTGTGGTACGGGGATGCTTCAGATGAAGCAGCTGTTATTTCTTTTCTGTTTTGCTGGGCAGGGCAGATCATTGATGACTCATGGAATAGAAATGTTTCTCTGAAATTTCTGAGCAGAAATATTGGGAGTCAAGGGGTTTATTAAATTTTGCGCTCTTACTGTGAAGAGATGGTTTACGAGAAACTTGCATAACTAAGCAGTTGCTTTTATAAAATAAAGGTTTACATTCAAAACGTGGAAGGACAAAACAAGTGATGTTGCCCAGGTTGTGAAGTTTTACCAGTTCTCTCCGGTCTGAATGCGTTGTCCAAAGTGTGAGCTGTCCAAGTTAACAAGTTCTGCCTTTCAGGCTCGTAATCCTCTGTGTCTGTGGTGACTTCTTTTTATTTTTTTTTATTTTTTTTAATTTTTTTTAAGGTGTATCTAAGCGTTCAGAGCTGAGAATAAAACAGATGCTGATTTATCCCATCTGGAAGGGGAGCTGCCTCCCTCCTCCTTCTCCCTCATTGAACTCCCCACAGTGCTGTCTCTGCCTGACTGAACATGCCCGTTTATACCTATTTAGCACCACTGACAAGACAGCTAACCTGTGTTTGATGGATTTTTGGCACTCCCCGCTCCACAGCATCTTATTTCTTCTCTGCTGAGGCTTTTGATGATTTAAAGATTTGATCTACCTTTTCTTTGTGCGTGGAACAACTTTATCACGATTCAGAGCAGGTGCAGCTCATGCTCCTTGTGTTCTTGCAAATGGGAACTGTGGTGCCAAATGTCACAAACAAGCTGGCTGACGCAAGGCATGGGTGGCTGAGGTGGCTCGTGTTTAATAACAGCATCTTACAGAAACACCACTCTAATAGCAGGTTTGGTGATCTCACGATTTTAAACCAGACTGCCTTGGACGTGTTGCTGTGAATCCTCTTGTGTCAGTTTTGTAGCTGCTTTGGGGAGGAGAAGCCTTTACTGTGACTCCAATGCCAACTTTGATCTTGCCGTGTGAACTCCCCAGGTGCCCTGGGGTCTGTGTGCCAGGGTTCACCACAACCAGGTGCCGCTGAGTTCTCTCCATGTGGCTGAAGTGGGAGATAAGACCTGCAAGCTGAGCAGGACCTCCAGGAGGAAGGCTCTGGGGTTCGTGAGAGAACAGGTCAGGACAGACGGACAGGGTTCCTGGTTTCAGCTGCTCAGGAGCAAAGACCGCGGTCCCTCCCCATCTTAACCTCTAATTATTCTTGGTAGCAAAACAAAAGTGCTGCCAGCAGAAACATGACATCACCACTTGCTATGGATAATTCGGGAGGGATACTCTGCTGAATGGGCTTGTAATGTGCCTTCCCAAATGCCATTTACTGGTTTTGCTTGCTCTTGGTAAAAGGACCATGAAGGGATTTGACACAGAATGCTGGCTGGTGTGTATTAGAGGTGGAGATTAAATTAATGATCCTGAATTTAGGAATGCTACTTATGTTTCTGCTTTTATTGCAGTCTTCAAATAGATGGAATTCATGAAGTTTATTGGCTTGTAGTTATAAAGCATCAATAACGTTCCCCTTGGCAGGCTTTCGTGTGTGTGTCTGTATGTGTGTAGTGAATAGAGGGAAATGCAATCTCCAAGTTATCAAATTGTTTTACAGTGTTCTTCTGAACTGCAGAAACCCTTGGGAATATTTATGCTTATCCTGGGTCTTATTACCACAAAAATTATATGTGTATTTTATGGGATAGGAAATATGTTGTATTTTTTCTGATAATAAACAAAAGAGAAATATGAGCTCCTACCACACAAAAAAAATTTCAGTGGATGCTTTTGGGCTTGTTTCTGTTGTTGAATCTCTTAGTGACAATTTTCCTTTGTTTCTTGACACTGCCACCCCTGAGACAGTTCCTGGGTTCATTTACTTTCTTCCCCTTTGGTTGCACTGTGTGGGCTTTGGATGCTTCTGTTCATCACAGATCATCATCCCTCATCAGACCTGCTCCCCAGCCTAAGGAACGGCTGGCAGCTGCCCAGGACCTCAAAAGAAACTTGTGGGTGAAGGAATAGACCGGGCTGAATGCTGATTTGAATTTTTCCCCTAGATAAATTGCTACAGCATCATGAGAAAAGTCTGCAGATCATATATAGGCTTCCCTGGCAGGTGAACAGCTTATTGGATTGCAAGGTCAAACACTTGTGCAATGAATTTTTACTTTGAGTTCTTCCTCGGGTTGCTGTGTGTCCTCTCTTTGCATGAAAGGGTTGTTTAATGATGGGATGCTGAACTCTGGATCAGGGCTCAGTGTCTTTTAACAGAGTTGTCCCCATCTGGGACAACTGAGGTCTCTTGGAACTACCAGAAATGCCTCTTCAGGCACTCTGGGTTTAGGCACCTGCTTATCCTGACAAATCTGAGCTGTGGTCCTGTGGTTTATGTACAGCTGTACTATCAAAATAAATGTTTTCTTGTCCAAGGAGCTAGGCAAATAAACGACTTGATGTGCCCAGATGCTGTGGTCATGGGAGACTGCATAGTTAATGTAGGTAAAGCTTGCTGATGGTAAATGGCTGGACTGCAGATATGTGCCCTGTCCTGGGCAGTATCAGCCAGAGAGCAGACTCTCAGGACTAAGGTTTGGATGTTCCAGTGAGGCCAGTATCTTTGAATTTTACCCGTGTGAGAGATATAATTCAAGCACAAGGAGCAAGGGATGAAGTAGAATAAATCTGCTCACATAACCAACTGTCTTGTTAGGTATGTGACAATAAAAGGTAATTTCATAACTCCAGAAGTGACCAATACGTGAGCATGAAAATGAGTGTTTGTTCTCCTTTTCTTTTTCATTGTATTGGAGACAATCTGCTTTTTATGAAACTCACAGGTATTCTCTGTTAATTTAAGATCATAATTACCACTTGCTTTTACGACTGTTATCCTCACTTGAAGGTTAGGAGGAAGAGGAAACAACTTCTACTAGACTACCACTACCTGGGGGACAGAGAATAGAGCAGGAATTGTTGTCTCTTTAAGGCACATGTGTGACATTTTGAGTTTTGGCTGTGTAATCTTGACCTAGAAAACCAAAACTTAGTGCCCTGTATTTTCTTTAAAACTGGAAAGCCGCTGCGTCCCAGATTAGGGAATACAGTGTGTTCGTCTGCTGGATGTGCTGATGAGTAAGTTACTACTGCACCCAAGACTGTACCCCCCTTGCTGTTGATGTTTTTTTCCATATGACACTGTCTTTTTACACTGTTTATCGTGGCTGCTGAAATCAAGAGGGGAAAAAACCCAACCCAAATGAACAAAAACCAGAATATTCCTTACCAGAATAAAAGAACAGCTGAGGGAACTACTTTCTACCTGACCTGTGGCCCTGGGGTCTGCCGTTAGCACACACGCACTGTCCTGCTGCGGTGATGTGCTAGTGGCAAAATTGGGATGAGCTCCTGTAGGATGAGGCAAGCTGCCTTTAGAGAAAACTTACATTAAGAAGTTTACTTAGTTTCTGCTAATCATCAGGATGGAAGTGCTCTTTTGGTAGGAAGGGCTGCTCCTTTTATTTAGCTAGCTTAGTTTCTCTGTAAATATTGTTCAAAGCTCTTTCTTCCCAAGAGACCCTAATTATTTTTAGAAATTGCTCAGTATTTTCTGCACTTATACCATGGAACTGCAGATATACAGAGTGTGAAATATGGGTCTTGCTCTGTCAGTATAGACCCGCTGTGTTGTGCTTGTTCCCACTGGTTTCAGGCTCGCACACATCTCTTGGTTGCTACTTCTGATGTTGAAAGGTATTGTGCTAGCAGTCCTAATTAGGAGTGCCACGAACCACGCTTAAGAACGGAGCAGCTAACTAGGACAAAAAAAATGTGCAAGTGACAGTATAATTGAAACTGCAGGGGAGTGTAGCAGGAATAGTTTGCAAATGTCAGTGAGAAACTCAACAAGGGCATTGTGGAAAACTATTACTCTTAAAATTTGTGATACGAATTTTTCTCAATGACCATAGGCAGTCAGGACCTCTGCTGAGTCTTTCACCCATTTTTAATTAGCTGTTCCCTTCTGATTGATGCCTGCCTCCTGCAACCTCTTCCAATAGTCTTCATCTGTCCCAGCTGCTGTCCCAGCTGACCCGACCCTTTGGTGTCCCCAGCTGTCCCCATGGCTGCTCTTGCATAGATGTCATTCTGGCTCAGTCTCGAGAGCTGTGTGGCCCGTACACAGTTTTTAGTGTGAGGTGAGGTGGATGCAAGTTCTGGAATTCAGTACTAATTAAGTTCCTGGACACGAACCGCTTCACAAACTCCACTCAGAGGATTTGTCTAATTGACTGAGGAAATAGTTTGAAGTGGAAGAACATTTCTTTCCATTAATGTTCAAATGAACTGCAAATTACAGGACTTTGAAGCCTCCATATTTCCTTAAGATAAAAGCTTTTTAAAAAATGGGAATTGAACTTTGTTTTAAATCAGAAACAGATGCATTTATATGTGGTGGGGGGAGAGGTTTTAAGTAATCTTCTGCATGAATAATTTGAAAGGTGCTGATGACTATTGAAGATGGGCTGTAATGTTTCCCAGTTTTCGACTGGGGAATACATATAATTTTATTTTTTTTATAGAATGGGAATTTATGAGAGAGAGAAAAGAAATTCCCTAGGCTTAGTAAATGCCTCAGCATCTGCATTAACTCTAGTGTAAAGTCATTCCCGTTATGCGTTTTGGGTATCCATTAATTGTATCTAAGATCTTGTTATCATGATATAGTAGCAGCATTAAGGTGTGGATTGCAGAACACAAATGAATTCCTTATGGGATGAAATACTGGAGCAAGGATGCGGTTGTGTACGTGGAGCAGAGCTACCAAGCTCAAAATGGGAAGGAAGAGAAAGGCTATCAAACGGATCTTTCCCCCATGAGTCTTTAGAGAAGTGTGCAGGACCTCTAACAGTCTTATATGGTCTGTGTAGTTAATTCAAGGTCGGACACAGCTACGTCCACATACTTCAGCTTAAACGGTGGTTGACTCAGAACAAATTCAAGATACTGCTGTATGTCTCATTAAGCCATGTTGTATTAACACATTCATTGCCAGCTGAGTGTTCAAGAACTCCGTCGCTGTGTGGTAGCCAGGTAAGGGATCAGCTGCCTGGAAGCAGATGTGGATGATTCTTTTCCTCTAATGTAAACTAAATATTAAAATTGGGAAGCTAGCAAGTCTCCTGAGTTTTAATATCAGCTCTTTAGCTTTTGGGGTAGGTTGTGTCCACTCTGCAGTAACGGTATAGCCGCTTATAAGAGGCAGTAGTCAAACCTAGCTTCTGTATTTTTACTTTCTTAACACTGTCATTACACATAGCTGGCTATTTGTGGTCTACAGTGTGTATATGCCAAAGTGTAGCAAGTAATTATTAGGCAAGAAAATAAATACTTAATTGGGTTGTCTTTTTAAATTGTGGTATGTATTATCCCTCATATTTAATAACAATGGACATTGTCCCAACGCTCCCACTGTAACAAAGAAAAAAAGGCTCTGGATCAAAGGAACTTTATAAATCTATATATGCATACAGAAAAAAAAGGGAAAAGGAGTTGGTATGTTAAGGCAGTAGCTTGTTTCATGGAAGTATCATTTAAACTGATATTAAGTTGTACATTAGACTTTTGAAAATAGACTTTGGTCTTGCCCTTTTGTCCGTTCCACACTGATGCAAACAAAGAGAGTTTTAGTACTAGGAAACTTGTCAGATCTTTTTTGTCTGTGGAGAACCAGACCTTGCTTGTGGAATTCTTCTTTAGCTCCTTGGGACTAGATTTTACCAATGTTGATTACAACAGCTGAGCAGAAGGACCTTTAAATGGAAAACTGAGCAGAAGGTGGCAGAGTCAATGCTGGAGATCACTTCTTGGGTAAAATAAGTATTTCCTTTTAAGAGCACCTGTGATGATTAACTCATCAGATGACAGATATGGAAGAAATGTGTGGATGTATCTCTCCTCTAAGCAGTTAAGAGCTGAAGAGGTGGTGATGGTTCAGTTTTGAGCATTTGGCATGAAAGAACAGGTGGGTGCTGTAGATGAACAGTCATGGACTGATGCAGGAGGCCATCAGAGTGGGCTCACTTTTCTGTCCTAAGACCATGTTGTGTAGTAACTCTTGAAAAGGCCACAAAACCTGCTACTGTTTTACCCTTTTAATCCAGATTACTTATGGAACTTTAGGCGTAAATGCTGCTGTTCTATTATGAAGAATACTTACTAAGTTCTACTCTATGTAATTTTTGAATTTCCAGAAACTGCAATACTCTTCTGCCCTTGTGTAATAATGTAAGGAACAGAACTGTTCCATATAATATTCATTTGTCCTAATAATACCCTTGTATTCCCACCCCCATCTGTCCTACAGCCATTACATTTCTGTGCAGAGTTGTATATAAGGAACAGTGTCTTTACCTACAGCTAATGCAGATACTCTCAGGGGATATAAATATCACGATACTTTTTCTGGAAAGGGTAACATATGGCACGTAGCCACACGCATGCTTTGATTTTCTGCAGGCTGTTTTGAGGCTATCTCAGGGGAAAAAAAGTAAGTTTAGCATGCAGTCGTTCTTGCAACCCTCAGCAGCCGAATGTCTTGAGTGAGCCGACCTCCAGTGGACAATGTCAGCCTGGTGAGTGAAGATGACAGGGAAATCTTTGCACATGTTTGTATTTTACGGAGAAAGGATGCTTTCAGAGTTCTGGTCCTCAGATGTAAAAGGTTGATGGTTTCTCACAACTACATCAGCTCGCCCACCTCCTTAAAACGAAGATGAAAGGTGTTTCCTAGGGAGAACAATGATGCAATATTTACTCAGAGGATAGAGAGGCAGATAAAAGGAGCCACTTTGTTCTTTCCCTACACTGTGTGATGCTGCTTTGTCTTGAAGCATGTTAAAGGAAACTACCTGTTCAAACCAAAGCCTAAAGGAAAAAAATAATGAAGATGGACTTCTCTGAGGCTTATTTAGCTTCATAGCTGTGCATTTCCTTTTGCCTATAGAGAAATGATCTTTGGTCTGGATAAATCTGATGTAGATCTGTACTGTGTTTACCTAATTCGAATCCACAGCACGTATCTCTTCCATCTTTCAAAATATTGCAGTTCTCTAACTGTTAGAGATTTAGCTCTGTGGTGTTAGGGTAGGTTTATGTATTGTTTCTGTCGCTGGGCCTGGATGTGATTATCATTAATCTTTGACCTAAGAGCGTTGCTGGTGTGAGCTGCCGCAGCTCTGCTGGGGCGGTGGAATTGAATACCTGTGCACCATCGCTCAAGGAGATCGTGTTAATAGAGAAAAGCAGGCTGTGACTGTGCATACATGAACCGTATTTACACGTGTTAAAGAAATCCTGCACACACTAAAGCAATTCACTCTTTTGGAATACATTTTTTACAGTCCAAGCATCAGGTAATTCCAGGTAACTGCCATTAGTAAAGTCAATTCCCTTTTTGTGTTTCGGTGCCCTTTTCACCGTTTCCTACAACAAACTCTGCCTTCATGTTCAAGACGACTTCTGAGCGGTTACACAGTGACTGCAGTTCTTTGGAAGTCTTTTCTAGAGTCTGTAATTAGAACATGGGACCTTGGCCTTCTCCCGTGGCTCTGTCTTCACAACAGCTCAGGTTTACTGTGTTTAGATTTTATGTATATAGCGCTTAGCAAGGGGAGCCTCATTTGCCAAGGACGAGTTAGAAAAAAAATCAATATGAATGGCTATTGTCAGAAATTCCTCACGCTGCGTGAAGAGGATACACGTGGTAGTGTTTATAACACAGGTTAAATGCCTTCTGGAATGTTTCTCCCCAAGGCAAAGATAGTCCTGGAATCATGTGGTGGTCTGGGAGAAGTATGGTATTGGTTGTCGCTTGCAGGGCATAAACTGAGTGTGAGGATTGCTTAGTCAAACTGAACTTCGGAACAGACCCCGGATCATACGTTGGGTTCTACAGAGGAGATCCGGGCGGCTTTGGGTGCTGGGGCAGTGCTTCAGCAGCATCCTGTGCTCCAGTAGCTTTGCGTTTTGTTTCAAGTTAGTGGTTCCTTAATGCAAATCTATATCTAACTCTGCTGAAGATTTTGAATTATGATTTCTACTTAGGACATGCCTGAGGTTTTCAATCAGTGTTGTTTCCCCGTCTCTGTTACCAAGTGTTACTTGGTGAAGAATGGATGGCCAGATATTTTGGTGGTATGGGCTCTGAACGAAAAGCCTGGTATGGTTTGGGTTTGCAAAATAATTGCTGCGTGTATCAGAGTAAGGAGGAAATTTAAGACCCAGGAGCCGGAAGCAGACAGTTTCAGCTTGAGGAGATCCTACCTTTGTGCTCTAGGCTGGGGCTAAAGTAGACACAGGGCTGAAACCCTCAGTGGAGTCAGACCTGGCCCTTGCCAGAGACGGGAGAGCATCCATCAGCAGGGTGAGGTGCCACCGGCTCCGGGATGGAAAGTTCTCTTGAAGGCTTTTGGGCAGTTTCTAGAGCTCCAAAGGTTGGCCATCCAGCCATAACACAATGTATAGGTAGCATCCTGTAGAAAAACACTTTCTTTCATGTCTAATGTGGTCAGTTCATTCATCTGTTGAAAGGAAAAGATTATAATAGCTCTAAATGCCCTTAAGAGACTTTTCTCAGTTCCTGTGCAGTCACACACATCTCTTATTTTCCCCTCAAGGCTGCTAAGGAAAAGTCTCAATAATAAATCTGTGAAGACAATATTGATTTTTCTTTCAGAACATTCACTTCTTATGTGAATGGCTGGTGTGTTGGCTGTTCATATTCAGGTTGGGGGTCTTTATGTTTTATTTTTGTGCAAGTTCTGTCATGGGGGCCCTAGGGATTTTTGAAGCAACAGTAGGTGGTTCAGGGAGTTGGTAGGAGCTAGTTTTAGTTGACTTTAAATTCTGTGTTTCTGAGAAATAGCAGATGATAAACAGTTCTCGAGTGTGTCATTTCCATCCTATTAATTTCTCTCAGTTTAAGGGCTTTCTAGCTCTTAGGGTAACTGTTAGCACTCCGTATTTCAGCCTTTTACGCAGGAAGAATTAATGTTTAACTGATGGACACCACATACCTCTGGGTGCTCCTGCACCAAGCTGTGATATCTATCTGTACAATGTAACTGATATGGATTCTGCTGATACAGATGCAGCTTTTTTTCCATATCATTATCTTTTGTACAGTGTTGACTGCAGCACAGTGGAGCCAAATTCCCATGTGAAGTTTAGCCTTGTCAACATGCCACAGTCCTCCGTGTGCATGTAATGGGTATCCGGGATAACTGTAAAAGCTGGAGATGGGGCCATAATGATAGCAAACTTCTGGCTTGCTTATTTGCCGAGGAATTAAAATAACAGCATGTTATGCCTTTTTTCTTTTTCTTTTTTTTTTTTTTTTTTTTTTTTTTTCCCACACACACAAAAACACCCCAACAAGACCACTGAGTTCTCCTCTTAGGATTTTCCAGCTATCACAAAGTTAATTTACATTGCTGTCTCCAGCAACTATTAGGAGCAGTGGAGTATGTTTCTAATGAGAGTAAGCAGCTGAAGTTGACCTCAAATCTAGCTTGTTTGCTATAGTATTGGTAAGTGCAGATGCAGAGCTATCACGTTGCCCTTACAGCCCCTCCTGAGAGTCTGCAAACCAGTTAGGTACCGCCTTTCTCTAAATTCACCTTCAGCAGCCTTAATCTACTTGAATGCAACGACAATACCAGGAGCGAAGGACCCTCTGCTATCTTTTCCTTCCTTCCGATGTTACCAGAATATGTGACTTTCTCAGCCCTTTATCAGTTGGCTTTCTAAACTGTTCAAAACAACATTGTGCTATTGCACAATTAGCAAAAATTTCTATAGAGCTCCGGGAATAGAAATGCTGTGTCTACTTTCAATGGAATAAAAATGATTAAGTTTGTTTGTCATGGGCTGCCCAGAAAGAATAAATCTCTTACTGGAACTCCGGAGAATGGATCAAGTTGCAGTTTTCTGTCTCCTTGAAATGTCATCTTTAAAAAAATACTGTCACATAACTCTGGATGATGTGCTGTGTAGCCACTAACATTGAAAAGTTGGTTGTGTTTTGCAATTTTGACTGTTTTTCTTGAACATATTTTGTGAGACTGAAAGAAAAACCACTGCAGAGAAGGAACGGTTGAGGCTGTTCTGGGTGGGCTGAGGATGTCATCTTGGTTTCACATTTTCAAATGCTTGGAAGAGTTGCCTTAGCGTGGGAGAAGTCACAGTATTTGGTACAGGGTTTTGAGGGTGTTTTCCCCCGTTCAAGTATTCGTTCTCATCACCGTGTGTTTTTATGGAAATGTCAATGGCTGTTATTACACTTGGCATCCTGCACCCTAAGGTTTCTAGAAAACCATTCTTTGTCAAGTGTACAGCTGCTTTCTCTTCAATAAAATGGGCTGTTTGACATTGTAAGATCTTTAGGGCAGGTCTGGCTATGTTTGCACACTGCCCAGTGCCGGGAGCTGGACACCGCAGCCTTTTCTCAGGCGCTGTGTTATAAACATACCACCAGCACCAGATTATTTGGAACGGTGAAGAAAAACCAAAAGAAAATCAGTCATATCTTATGGCTTCTGATGCGCTTGACCTCTGCGGCAGTAGTTTGATCTCAAAGTTTGAGCTTTTTCTTGTACATTGAGCTATGGACTCCCCTTTTATTCTATTACACCATACACTGCAGGCAGGGAAGGGCCACGGATTTACATTCACAGCAGTGCTGGGTTTCTGGGCCCCTGTTCTCTTGCTTCATAAAGGAGAGACTCCTTTTGGGCTGGATTAGGCCACACGGCTTGGTGCAGGTGGTTGAGTAGGGTGGGAAAGTGAAATATGAGACTAAAGATATCGACAGCCAGCACAATTGGTGTACGTTTGTATCTCAGCCCTTGTTCATTTACAAGAAAAACACCTATGTAAAGGCAGAACAAGTAAGCAAATTAGTGAATAAGAACAACAAAACAATTCAAATAATCTTATTACCTTAAAATCCAGTGTATTGAACCCAAGAAATTAAAAGCAAAAGGTGCCCCCAAAGAACTGATGCGTGGGGACGTTACAGTGTGCAATTGCTGTGTTGTCATCTTTAGTCTGCAGTTGTCTAGCTCGGAGTTGAGTCTCGCATCAGTATGAAGGAGGATGTGAGCAAACATGAGAGCCCCAGTGTTTCCTCGTGGTGCTGCCCAGACAGTTGTGCTGTGTTTCCAGCTCCGGCTGGTGAATGCCAGGATTGTTGTGGAGGAGCAGTGGCAGTGGGGGCTCCCACTGCGCGATGGCACAGGAAACCCTCCCGAGGCTGCGAGAAATCCTTGGGGGCACCTTTCAATCCCGTGCATGCAGCTGGAGGGGATGAGGTGCTTCATGCTCGGTCTTGGAGGCTCAGTGCGCAGTTTCCACGTGCTATTGTGTGCTTGTATTTCTACCCATGCTGATTAGCTGCGAAATTTATATTACTAAGGTATAAGTGTTACATTGCATTTGCTTATGGCCATTTGGTAGGGATTTGTTTCCTTTTTTCTTGCCTTAAAACCTCATAACCTTGCTTTTTATGTTATATAATATCAAAAAATCCTCTTTCATTCAAAACTATAAACATAAAGTAACTATAGTCTGGGGTGTTTTCCCATTATAGATTTGTGAATGTTATGGTGGTGGTTCAAAAAGTACTTTCAATCTCTTGTTTAAAGTTTGAGTGAATTTTTAATTTATATATATGTAGACTCAAACTCCCTGAACTACTTCCAAACCCACTTTCTCTTTTGCATTTGGTGTGTAGCTGCATAGCTATGTGATCATAACTGCAAAGCAGTTAAATTATTCAAAGGGGATTTTCTACTTTGGAAACATGGACTTACCCTGTGTACTAATAAAGAGAACACCTGCCAGTCCTCTCAACTTTTTTGTGGCTTCTTTATATAACTGTGGTTACTCAATGTGAGCCAGGTGTTAAACAGCGTTAAACCGATGACAGTGTTAAAACTATGGCTTTAATTGACATTCCTGTCTGCAAAGGACCAGGTGGTGCGTGCCGTGCCCTTGGGTGAAGGGATTGCTTCAAAAGTTTGGGTTTTGGGGTGCTGTCCTACCTCCTGTTGTAGGATCACTGTGTCACTGTTTCTGTTTATTTCTGGGGGAAACTATGCAAAACAAGAAAAGGAAAAATATATTTAGAATGTGCTGGGGAGGGGGATTGACAAGGAGGAAAGCTTTGAAAGCACATGGAGAGCAGAAGTCCAAAAGATTTCTTCTGAAGACTTGGAAGTTAGCAGAGGAATGAGCAATTATTTTCATTTGTCTGTTGTGCTTTTCAGTAAGGCTCAAGAAGAAGCACCAAGCAGGGAAGCTGTAGGTGATATTTGTTAGATGACTTGTGCAGTCGCTGGTTTTATACCCAAGCCAATTTTGAAACCTTGAGAGAGCTGTGCGAAGGAGGCATTCATAGCCGAGATGCAAGCCCATGGGTGGTTAATCTCATATCCTTTTAAACTTGAACTTTAAAATTGAAACAGACCATAATAACACTGAGATTGGGCTCTGCTGAGTTTACAGCCAAAGTAACTTAATGATATAGTCCTTTTCTGCTTCCTCACCGCTACCCTCATTCCCAGAACACTACAAGTTCTTGCTTTGATTTTCTTTCAAAATCAAAGACATCTGTATTGGGGAGGCAGTATGAAGTCTCCATAATAAAGAGCCACTAATGGATTGCATAAAGTCATTTTCTTTAGTAAGAAAAGTCAAGGTCTATAGCAACCTTGTGAAAAAAGCAAATCTAACATCAGCTATTAAATTTAGCATCAGCCAGCAAATTGGAAATGTGTAACTAAAAACAGGTGACTGGCTCTGTCAAGGAGTATGGGAGCAAAAGAATAAATGCAAGCATTATAGATTGTCCTGTAGACAAGCATGTGATGAGCTGCATGTGCCTAGGGGCTGCCTGTGGCAGGGCAGCATGGCTTTGTCCTTGGGTTGCTTTGGAAAGTGATGTTTTCCAAAAGTGGCTGTTGTGCTGTGAGCAGGATTCATTCCCGGTGGGATCATTGAGTCAGAGGAGGAGAAATGAGAAAGATATTCTGCTGAGTTACCCAACGGAGAGGACTACCAGGATCAGGTTTTTTCAAGATACGTTGAAATAGCTCCTGGTTGAAATATTGGCTTGAGTGGAAGTAGGTATTTCTGAGCAAGTCTTCCTGCATCAGGGGAATTTATTAAGATAATTTCCCACTGTAATCAGGGTATTAACGTTGAGTGGATGCAGACATATCAAAAGGACTTGTGTCTGAAAAGCAAAGCCATTCTGAGGAAAACTCAACAGGTAAATTCTTCAAAAGGGGGAAGGTGCCCCCTCGTCAGCCTGTCACAAAGCAGACAAGTGCATTGCAGCTTTTCCAGTTGAGTCTTGGGCTCAGATTTGAAGACTTCCATTTCTCCTCTGGTTCAATTCCCAGTAGTGCTGTCACAGGAGGAGAAGTCTGTAGCATTAATGATCTCTCCTTAAAATCACTCTTTTATTTCCCTTGTTATCTTGGAGTGACCCGTTGGAGCACACCAGGAGCTGCAGCCAACCCCAAGATGGACCCTGAGCTTCACAGGTGCTGTGTTGGTTTGGAGTTCACCTGTTGCAGGCTTCTCCGCAAGTCATTTTCCAAATCTCAAGTGGAAAGACTTTATAAGAAGGCTTAATGAGGAAAGGGTGTGTAGCTCTGCCCTGCTGGGGAAGGTTTTCTTGGGGAGCCTGGAAGTTTTGTGGCAGTCTCGTGCAACCATGACCTTCTTGTGGTGACTCTGGAGTGGGGAATGGGAGGGAATATCTCACTTCAAGGATGACTTTATGGTCTTGAGGACAGAAAAAGCGGGGCTACAGTCCCTGTGTGCTGGAGCGCAGTGGTGGTTTTTGTAACAGATGGCATTTCGAAGAGAGTGTTAATGGGGGATAAATTTTTTTCTAAGCTGAAGAAACTTTGAGTCCCGTGCAGAGGATGGACAGAAAGATTTAAAAAAGCTTTTGTAGTATTAATGTCTGATTCATCTATTATGGATATTACCAGATTTTTGTCAAATGGCAAATGCTGTAAAAATCCTTTATTAAGCATCTTCAGCCCAACATTAAGTTCTTGTTAGAATTGTACAGCAACCTATAGCAGAGACTCTCTGTAAATTACCATGAAAGTTAGATACAGTGTTGAGATGGATAATCATGATTATTTAAATAGGAAATAACTTTTGTCAAGTAAAATGCTAACTTTTTTCTTTTTTTTCTCTTAAAGACCACTCTAGAGAATATTCCGTAAAATATCTTGTCTCCTGTATAAATTTAGCACAGAAGATTATCAGTTAATTTGCCTCTGCTTCATACTCAAGTATGCAAAGCTGCTAAAGACTATTTTTGCCTTAAACATCCCTGGGCTTTTTTGTCCTAATTTATTCTGTATTTCCAATTAAGCTGTATGTTGTCAAAAAATGTTACATCTTTTTTCCCCCCTTTCTTATTCTGAAAAATAAATTCCTCTTCCAGTTGAATAAATTCCCAATGGAGGCCTCCTGTAGCCTTTACTAAGGCAAAATTACAACATTTTTTCTAGAAGATCAAGATTTACTCCAGAATAAGAAATAAAAAATGGCCCCTGCAGGAGCCAAGCACAGCTGGGCTTTATGTGAATATAGTGGCATTCTTACTTTGGCTTGAAAATTCAAATGTTGGAGCACTTAAAAAGGGCAGAAACAAAAGAAAATAGTGTATTTAGACTTTACTTAACATCTTGGAGAGAATTGCACTGCAGTTAAGTGCATCTGTGTCAGTGGATTCCAGTTTTGAGTAGCTGCAACCATGTGGTCGTAATATAAGTTTTCATTCTGTTGGAAACCATGAAGAAGCAATGCTCATACCCTGTAGCATGACCTGTAGGGTTGTTTGTAGGCACAGGACCACTACCGGCCCTCAGCCACGATGCGACTGTGCGCTATTCAGGAGTTCACTTCATTTGTGATTTTTGTTTTTCTCAACCTACCATTTACATCACAACAGCAGGAGCTGAGAAATCGCCTTTGAAATACCTTTATTGCTGATCTCTGTAGCTGAATTGGGTGGATCTAGGAGTGAATTATACACCTATATGATGAACTGTGGCGTTCAGACCTAGGATTCTAAGGATATAGCGGAGGTGGAAGGACACGTAGCTGTGCAGGATTGTCATACGCAACCCAGGGTCTTCACAGGAAGAATGTGTTCTACTTCAACTGAGTAGGTTGAGAACACCAGATAACGATATATTGATTGTGATAAAGAACAATTTGCTGGTCAAACCAAAGGATACAAGGAAAAAACAGCCTTATTATTCCAGGCACAAATCATCCTGTTTAAGAAGGAACGTGGCGCGGCCTTATCCCAAGGTTGTAGTGTCGTCTGTAGTGAAATGCTATGTTACCCCAATGACCTTTGCCTTTGCTTTATCTTACTTAAGATTAATATGTTGTTATCCTGTTTGTGTAACGGCCGAATTTAGCAAGTCAGACTTCAAGAAGGGACTAAAAGACTGCCTAACTTCCCACACTTTTGCGAGCCTCGGTGAAGCTGTGACTTCGCCCAGTGCTGCTTTTGCTTTCCTATCTTAAATAAACTTTTAACAAACCATTTGAGACTTTGTCTTAATTCAACTATAACATTGATGTTCCCTTCCAGGCACTGAGCTGCTTTGATTCCTCGTTATGGGTATTTCCCATAAACCTGTAGTTTTTGGTAGATATCTAGGGATGGTAAAGCCAAGGAGCTGATCTCTTGCAAGGAAGGAGGAAATTTGCAAATTGTGAGTTGGGGCGGTGCTGCCTAGAATGGGAGCAGGTGAAATTGAACACTTTGCTGCAAGGGACTGGCACTGAATATTTTCTGACTTTGGGACTGTTCTCTGGTCTGTCCCAGTCTCAGCACAGCTGTGGCAGAAAGCTGTATTGTTCCTGACGTTACCAGCCAGTGGTATCACAGTATTGTAAGGTTGGAAGAGACCTTTGAGATCATCGAGTCCAACCTATGGGCCATCACCTACACCTACTACCTACACCTACTCCTACTTGTCAGTTACACCATGGCACTAAGTGCCTCATCCAAATTCTCTTTGAACACCTCCAGGGACGGTGACTCAACCACCTCCCTAGGCAGAGCATTCCAGTGAACAATTACCCTCTGGTACTGGAGGCTGCACAGTTGCCAGAGTTTCCTGAGACAATAAGTGCTTTGCTGGGTCTGATTTCCAAGTACTCGGTTTTTGAGAGTCTTAGGCTGTGATTTTTGAGTCTCTTTGCTGTGATGAGTAGTTATTGGGAATATCAAGTCACTGGAAACCCAGAGCTGCAGTTTCAAGGTGTTTATCAACACTAGAAGACTTTTTTCCTAAAGCCTAGTTCAAAGATACGTACAAGGACATTACATTTCTGTGTATGTGTGACTTTTTAATGTTGTTTTAAGATGCTTTCAAGGGCTTGACAATGGATATATTTTTTAAATATAGGTGGCAAATACCCTGTGATTTACATAATAGTATCACGCATGGATATGCAGAAGGAAATTAATTACCACACATGCTTGGAACTTACCAAGCAAAGGCAGGGCAGTTTCTTGATAATTACAGTATCGCTGCAGAGTAAATATATCAGTCCTCAGCTGACAATATAATTAATAACACCTATTGAGCGATTTGACTGCTGTACTTAGTGTTGCGAGAATGAGTTTTGCAGTGGTGCTGAGCAGCTGTAGATCCTCATGGCTGCAACTAGAGCTGTTTGCTCAGCGCTCCTGAAAATCACACCAACCATACCTACAGTGTGTGTTTCCTTCCTCATTGATGAGCTATTGAATTCCAAGAGCTAGGATTAAAGCAAATTTACTTTTTTTTGGGTGGTGGAGGGGGTAGGGGAGCAACCTGCTAAATCTGAGAGACAGAAAGAGGGAGAAATCCAGAAATGAAAATCTCCAGTGTGGGCTTTTGATGCCCCCTTTTTTTGGTGGTTTAACCATGAAGTCGCACATTTGACTGTTCTGGTAAAAACTGTGCTGAGGACACACAATGTTAGCCTTTTTTTGTTCTGACAGGTTGTGCTGTGTGAATTGGATTTTAAACGCGTCACTGAAGGAACAAAGCCTGTGTTTCCACTTTCCTCTCCCACCCTGTGTTTTCTGACAGCTGCAATGTCCGGTTTTGCAGCTCCTGAAACCTTTACCTTCGCTGTCCTATTAGCGATCGTACCATGCCTTTGTCCATCAAATGATGACAAGGGATAGCTTGCTGATTGCTTCTGTGCTTACAACAGCAGAAAGGAGGGAGGGAAAAAAATATCAAACAAATAGGAACTTACTGCTGCCTTTCCAGTGGCTTCCAGTGTTGTTTTCATTAAAAAAAAAAAGCATGAGTTTGTCTTGGACAAAGTGCCACATTTTAATTCTCTGCGTGTATAGCCTCCACCTTTCTGCTCCTGTTTGTCAGAGGCATTATTATTAAAAAAAAAAAAAAGGACATTATTTAAAACAGAAAAACAAACAACAAAACTCAGACCAACTAATCACCAAAAATCCCACCCCAAAACCCAAACAAACCTCAAATTAAAAAAAAGAAAAAAAACCCCCAAACACACTTGATGTGCTTTGTTGGCCAGATCTATGAAACTTTAAAGCCATAGTAGTATTAATTAATACCATTAAGATTATAGTGCCTCATCATTTTTAACGTTAAGCCTCAAGTGATAGTTAATGGTGCTGTAAAGTATATTAATAAAATTACTTGTAGTAATTAAGGAAGAAATGAAGAGTGTGTGAGGAGCTCGGAGTTGGTTGGAAAGAAATGGGAACGCAGCCCAAGGGGCTACTGGCTTCTTGTCTCCATCCTCTCCATGGCCTGTGGCTGACTGGGGATGGACATGGGACTTCCAGAGCTGTGTAAGAACATCCCCTGCTCCTCACTCGCCCTGATGGGAGCAGGTAGGGGCGGCTATAGCTGTCTCTGCCTCATTAGTGTTTAGAAAAAGGCACTGAACGATGGATTGACCTGTAAGTGTTAAGTAAGAGAAGGATAGATTTAGTTCTCTCTTCATTTACTCAGAAGAATTAGTCATGGATCATTTGCAGTGTTTTTGCTGCAGTGGAGAAGCAGTGTAAAGACCTGAAGATTGATTCCCACTGCTGCTTTGCAGGAAACATCTCAAGCAGTTCTATTGTCAAAGTATCCTTCAGCTTTGGACAATGACTGTATCAACAACTTCTGGCATGTAAACACACAGGGAACCCAGATCTGAGAGCAAATGAGATTTTGATTTTGAGCAAAGCTGACTGCCATTGGTCTATTTTGCTTCCATTCTTTTTTCTGTTCCTGTAACTGGGTGCCTGTTTACAGTTGGTCATTAAAATCAAAGGGCTGTTGTTGACTGTATAAAGATTGCCCATCTTGCCAGTCTGCTTGTTGGTTTGCTTGTAGGTGGCCGCAACTGCTTTGCTTCTCCCCAGGCTGATGGGCCTGACTGAGGTGTGGAGTTTGGCAGAGGAGCTCAGAAGACACATAGAATCACGGGACAAGGGGAGCTGGCCTCAAGAATGGCCAGGGGAGGTTTAGGTTGGCTATACGGGGGAATTTCTTTACGGAAAGCGTTATTGAGTATTGGAATAGGCTGCCCAGGGAGGTGGTTGAGTCACTACTCCTGGAGGTGTTCAAAAGAAGAGAAGATGTCGGATTTGGAGACATTTTCAGTTCCATCTCTCTTCCCTGCCCTAAAGCCTGAAGTGTTCATTCCCAGCCCTGGCACAATCTCTGCTGGTTACAAACATTCCTGCATCGGATTCCTACCTGCATCGTGTCCCCTACTTTAATGACTGGAGAGAAGAAAAGGGGATTTCCGTATTTTGCTTTTCTTTCCCTCATTTCAAACTGTGGCACTAACTAGCTTCCTTCAATTAAATGTTGTGCCATAGCAGCTGTCCGTTTTGCAGGAGTGAGTGTTGTTGGTCAGCTGATTTTTCTTTTGGGAGTAGCCTATGCTCATCCTAAGAGCATAGTGTTGGGGCTAAAGAAGAACGGCTCAATGACTGCAATCATTTGTGTTTGTTCTGGAAGCTTCCTCTTAGTATTTAAATGATTTCCATCTTTTCTCCTGATACAAAAAGAAAAGTGAGTAAAAGCAGATTTCTGGAAGGTTACGTGGATGAATTTCCAAACCAAGTTTCTCTGTTCTCGCATTGCTTAATACTTTTAACTCCTTTGTTTATTTTTCCTGGCTACTTCAGAACAGACAGAAAAGACAAATGAAGGCAATTGGAAGATTACAAACAATTGGAATTAATTATAGGAGTGCTTGTGGCCCATCAGCCGGTACCCAGGCCTAAAGAAACGCTGAGGAGAAGAGAAGCTGCAATGAACAGCTCAAATCCCAGTTAACTTACAATTTCACATAAAACCTTTGGGAATTATTCATAGTAATTATTTTATGGTGGAAAGCAGACTATCTGCAAAGTCAGTTTCTCTGTGGAAGTTTTAAGCCTAGAGTCTTGACAACAAGGAAACAACTCTTCCCCTTTAAAGGAAAGAATAATAACTTTTTTTCAGGGTCAGTATAAAAAGAAAAAATATTGGTACATGGACCGAAGTCTAAATTGCTTTCCAGTGTTTTCCTTTCGAATTGGAAGAATTGTCTGTGGCTTTATTTTGCTATGAGCTCCTTACTGTGTAGGACTTGTGAAGCTGCTGAGAGTTCAGCTTGCAGATAAAAAGCTTGAGTTTCATCTCCCGTGACGAGGTCCCAGACTACTGAGGGATCACCAGCCTGCTGGAACAGAGCATCCATGGAAGGGATGGTCCTGTCAGCTCTGAGGAGATACAAGCTCCCCGTTGCAGTAGGAAAACGTTGTTTAATACCAAGCTGCCTTGCAGCTTTGCGAACTGAAAGAAGTGTTTTAGAAATATCAAAATGTGTCATTTTGATTAAAAAGAGTATCAAAACAGAGTTTGACAAGTCCTATTTTAGAGGTTAAGAGAAATTCAACTCCTTACTTGGATTCAAGATGCCAAAAAATATTTTCACATTTGAATTTTTGCTGGCCAAGAAATTCTGAATTCAGTTTGACTTTTATTATAGCCTGGCAAAAATTTCCAATGTCTTTGATCCTTCTGTTCATTACAGGGAAACGGTGAATTAAGAGGAGAATGTTCTGGGTTTGTCCAAATGAGAAATTCTCCATCTAATTTGGGACTCGGCACAAACAATCCATGTGAGTGGGTTCCAATATGGGTCTATTTCCTGTTTGAAAATGTAGCAAGATCAAAAAAAATCCAGATTGCTGTATCGTTTCACTGACAGTAGCCTAAAAGAGCCTTGTCTAGTAGACAGAAGAGAGCCAGATGGAGAGGCTGCGGGCTGTGTGTGCAGTTGAGCCCTCGTCTGTTCTTATGGCTTTTGGGCAAATTACTTCTTTCTTAATTTGTAAAGTGTGAATAATAGTACTTAACTCTCAAGAATGCTTAATGTACTAATTTTCTTGCAGACCTTTGCTTCTGTCATAGAAATAGAAAAGACTACAACGCACAAAACCAGATTTCACCTTGTTTTCCTTAAGCCTGTAAGTTTAGGGTGGAATTTAAAGAGTGCTCGATGTGGTCTGCATTTTTATTCCCTGTATCTGTACTTGTGCCGCCTTCATCCTGACTGGAACTGAACTTTGTTAAAGAAACACCCACTCCTAATACTCTCTATTTATGCAAGAAAAAGTGGTATTTACCACGTTAAAAGTAGAAATGAGTTTTCTGTCAGTGTTTCTGGTAGCATTATCACAGTTATCATAAGGTTGGAAAAGACCTCTGAGATCATAGAGTCCAACCTATGGCCCAACACCTACACCTACTCCTACTTGTCAACTACATCCTGGCACTAAGAGCCTCATCCAATCTGTCCTTAAACACCTCCAGGGACAGTGACTCCACCACCTCCCCAGGCAGTACATTCTTATATAATAATAGAATTTGAAAAACAATTATTTCTCCAGTTTTTTGGGGTTGGCTGGGGCAGTAAGTTAGAGGAACGTCGTTGGGGGTCAGGAGATTGTTGCCTGGGCATTTTAGCTGCTGGTGTAATTTTCATTGCACTGTTAACAACATGGTACTTCCTGCAGTTAATGCGAGGCGGATGGGAAAGCTGGCCCAGACAGTTTCCTCAGAGTCCCTGAGTTAACAGGAATTTGTCAGATTTTATGGAATCAGCACAGAGATGGATAAAATGGCACATGTAGCTTATACTGGGATGTTCTGTCCTCTGCTCTGCCTGCACCATGTGATACTGCTGCTTACTGGGTATAATAAAATTTGGGATGAGACCTTTATTAAGAAGGTTAGGAAAAAAATGCCAATTAGCCCTTTTTCTCCCAGGTGACTGATATGGATCATAAAGAATGTAAATTAAAACACACTGCTCCTGTTCCTGCCACCACAGCTGCTCTGCATGCAGTATCACTGAGAATGGGAGGTGTGGGCTTCTGTCTTTTAAATCATATTATCATATATCATTTAAATCATATTTTAAATCATATTATCAACTCCTATATTCTGATTTAAAAATAAGTGCACCTGTTTAGTGCAATGCCGTCCCTGCTTGCACTCTGTTCAGAGCTGACCTGTGATTTTACCTCTATGTATGGGTTCTCCACTTTTTCAAGTATGTGTTCCACCTTAATTTTCTCTTGTTCCTGTTGCTACTGATGGATGGCTGTTTTCAGTCGCAGGCATTTTATGCTTTTTTAACCTTTTGGAAGCATGTGCCTTGGGTTGCCTTCTGTGCCTGCTACACAGCAGGTGAAAGTCTATTCAATCTCTGGCCAGGGAGTTTCAGATGATTTCTTGGTGCTGCTTTTCCTTCAGGTAAAATAAAAGCTGGTTCAAGCAGTGAGAAAGGCATTTTTCCTTGTATACAGAAACCTAATGCAAACAAGCGACTGTGGTGTACCAGCTAGCAGAAAGCATCCGTCTCGGGGAGGAGGCTGTAGGCTGGATGAACGCTGTAGCTTGAACTCCGCTGTACACACAGCTCAGATGTGGTTCGAAGTTGAAATATGTCTGCAATGCACCATAGGAAGCTTCTTGTTGCAATTTTCAGTTTGTGACTTTTTTTCATGGATTATTTGGAAAAGGGACCAGGTCAGTCATCGGGATTTGCAGCAGCTTCTGAGCTCTAAACTCCCCTCAGGAGGAGAAGAGCCCGTAACAACCTTGTACTTGCTTGATATCCCTGTTGTGTGCTGAATTCCCCACTCTTCTCTGTCACTGGCATCTTGCCAATGCCATCATGAACATCAGAGTTTTGGACACAAGGCTTACCTGTTCTGTATTTGCAGTTCAAAGAACTTCCCTTTTATTGGCCAGTGTGGGCATTAAAATATCCGTATGCTTATGTAGACTAGAAGATGTGAGATGTGAGATGGCACTAAATGTGGAGCTGTTAAACCACTGCTTTTCTCCTGAGAGAAATTTTCCCGAAACAAGAATTATGTTTGATGAAGATGTTCATGTTTGCATTGCAGCTTTCGTTCCCTGGAGGGTGATTTCATAAACATGTGACATTCACTGTGGATTGGGGAAGGTGATATTACAAATGGATCTAAGGGAAAAATGAAGTTGGGTGGGTGTTAACACTCCTGTATCTGATGGAAAGGGATTGGACATCAAAGAAGAGGGTGCGAAAAGATCATGAGGAGCTTGGGGTTGTGGTGAAAGAGGGGCAGCAGTTCATATTTGGACCATCCTATATTTTAAAGGCATCTTCAGTCCTTTCCTCTGATTGTGAGGATTCAGTTGAGAGGAGCTGGTTTCCGGGGCTCCAACGTCCTCTCCGTTACTTCCCACATAGTATTGAGTAACAGAATTGTTGGGGTTGGGTGGTGTGCGTAGAGATCCTCCACTCTAACAACATTTCTCATAAAAGGGTCAACCAGAGCATGTTGTTTTAAATGTCTCCAAGGATGGATGCTCCACAGCTTTTCTAGGCAACTTGTTTTAGTGTTCAATCAAGTTTATTATAAATTAATTCTTGCGTTTAAATGGAATTTATTGTATTTCAACTTGTTCCCACTACCTTTTGTCCTTTTGCTGGACACCAGTGAGAAGATTCCGCCTCCGTTGTCTTTATTCCCTTTTATGCACGGGTCAGCTGGAACAGCCGTACTTAATAACAACACAATCTTGAAGCTGCTTCTCACAACCGTCCCTTTAGCAGAACTTCACGGTACCTTCATCCCCTCTTGCCCTTCTGCCTAAATGCGAGTTTTTCACTTCTCCATCAAATCCATGGGTTCTCAGGCTTTCTCTCCCCACTGGCTGGTTTCCTTCCCCCTGCTGTTGGTGCGGGGCTGAAACGATACCCCTGCGTCTCCATCGTGTGCGTTAGCTTCTTGCCTTTGCTCTGTGCTGTCCAAACCCTCTGAGAGTCTCAGGGCCTCTTAACCCTTCAAACTGCCGCGCGGGATGTGCTCTGATGGTTGGCCTGTGGTCAGTGCGATCACCCAAAACACTTAATACTGCTGTGCTCTTGCAGCTTGGTCCCAGTGATTGCTGCCTTGGCCCTGTCTTAATCTTCTCTCTCGCAGAAGTGCTGGATGAGCTAGGATTTTTGTCAAATTGGTGGTTGAATCTGAAAACAGAAACCTATGGTAATTGGCAGGCTAAGAATTCAAGCGTGGGTATCCAGGGATCACTGTCACACCTAGATGAAAACCTCGAGCCAGTTTACAGTGTGAATCAAAGGCTATTTAAAGGTTGTAACAGTAATCAGAGTGGTTGTGACACCAAAGCTCCTACTTCAGGCAGACAGGAGAAGGTTCCCACAGAACGATTTCTGCTTTATCTTCTCTGCCTTTCCCCAAGATATTCCCTGTATTTTTTTTTAATTAGCATTTATATAAAAAGACTAGAATTACGTTTTAAATAATCAAAGCTTAAATCTTTATCTCCTCTAAAGCACTGCCTAAATAAACCTGAGCATTTTTAGAGCTGTGACTTTACTTGAGAGATTTGGGTGCATTATCTCCATAACCTTTGTGAGCTGTTATTAACAGAGCTGCACAGATTTCCAGAGCAGCATTTGCAGTCCATGTGGGGAGGTTGAGAAGACGATATAAAATGCAACCAGCCTAAACGACATACAGAGCTCCAACCCCGTATTCAAAATATGTGGATGCATTTAAAGGGAATTAGTAAATAAAGTAACAGTTTGGAACTAGTAAGGAAGTAAGGGGGAGGAGGGAAGCTCTGCAATCCCTGTTTTCTTTGATTTTACACTTTGCAGCTATCCAAAGCATCTCAGCAAGGTTTATTAACCCTTTCTGTCCCCGGTAGGCCAGGAGGCTAAGATTGTCTCTTGCAGCTGGCAAAGGGAAGGTCACAGCCCTGACCTACCAGATTTGACCCAAGGAAATGTTCCCCAACGGCAGCAGCAGTGCACGTCTTTAAGTCCCAAGCATTATATAGCTCCTCCCTGTAAAATCAGCTTCTGATCTCCTGTCCTTTACTAGGTTAAATAAGTTAGTGCTAGAGTCATTTTTATTGGCCAGATGTGCCCAGACAACTGGAGCTGCTTTGCTGCTATGTCAATGCCTTTACCACTGTTTTCCCCCCTCCCTCTTATTATTTCTATGGTGGTGTATTTTTAACTGAATTAGTGGTGGTTACTTTGCTGCCTATAATTTTTATTTTTCTTTTTCCTTTTGTATATGAAGGTTGGGAAAATGGGAATCTTCAAGAATCTCAGGTAAAAGGAAAAAATCCTTCAAAATAATTTTGAATGCAATATTGAAATCCAAAGAATCAGTAATCCAGGGCATATTTCCACTGCAGAAAAATATTGATATTTAATATGGCTACTGAAGAGATAATAAAACTGTAACTCTAAATCATGCCCTTGCCTCTCAGGGCAGTCTCTTCATATTTTCCAGATATTGCCTTAGATGTACATAACCAGTGTGTTTCTGGAGTCAGGAACAGAACAGTCAGCTGCGTCAAGCTGTAGTAAAATAAGCTGAAATCAAGGACCCTGCATTTGCCATAATGGTTTGTTGCAGTTATCAGTCATCTTTAGAGTCTTATTTCTAGCTATGTCCAACATTTGATTCTTAAGACAAAGGCAGTGCTCCTCCCAACAAACAACAAGGTAATCCTTTTGGTAAGATAATCCTGTCAGTGATCTGCTTCCATCAAGAGTAAATCTGAGCGTGATTCTATACTTTCCTGTCTATATACTATGGGGGAAAAATGACATTCATACCATTGTGCTTTGTCACAGCCTTAGATGCATCCAATTATTTCAGCTGATGGATTTGCTTATTCTCTAGAAGCCAGAGCTAGCTCTTTGATATCTAATGAAAGTATTTGCCACTTTTCAGTACTTTACATCTTCAAAGCACTGTATAAACACTTAATTTAATACAAAACCCACTAGGGATGCTGAATGAATGAAGTATGTACAAACTTGCACTTACAGGACTAAAAGGTCTTTCACAGAATTGATGGAAAGTTACGCTTGCTTTACACAGCGTGTTATTTATGCCAGTGCTGACTTGTCCCTTGCAGGCTCCATGTAGGTGCATTTTCCCTGGTCAGAGAGGCATGAATTAAAACCTCTACCCCGCTTCTTGGCATTATTTGCAGCTATTCCTTTTATTACTGTAAAACACCAAACTTGTTCCTCCATCAAACGAAGTGGATATTCTCCACCAACTGAACCAAGAAAAAGCCAGAGCTTTATCTTTAAGGGTTTTACTGCAGACCTTATACCCTGTTCCAGTGTCCCGAGTGGCTGTTGCCTCTGTTTGACAACACTAGGCTTTCTGGCTTGTGACCGTGTGTGTTGTTATCACTTTGAAGGTATCTAGTGAAATGTTTTAGAAGGAGGTGGTGACTTCATTCCAGTGGATTCCCAGTGTAGAGCAGCTACTTTTTTAGGAGGTTTTAGATGTCAATGCAAGTCCAGGCATTTGGAACAACAGTTGCTTCTCTGCTATGCCTGCTTACCTCTCCTACATTATGTCGACTTTGTTAGCCTTTATTCAACATTGAGTCTGATCCACCCACAAAAGTGTTTTTATTTCAGCTGTTGCTGTCATAACTTAAGCTTCTCAGATTAATCACTGTCATCTGCCTTGTCTGTGAGCAGCACGCAGCTCCCGCGGGCGGGTGGCGGTTGGGACAGGTTTAGGTGTGGGATGCGTGATACCGCGGCAGTAGCGTGCAGTTGGGCTCATGAGGACAGTGGAGACCCCTAGGGTGAGTTCTACTCCTGCTGTGTTAATTTCCACTGGCTGAAATGCTGAGTTCATCTCTTTTTGCCGCTGCTGCCATCCACTACTACACTATGCAAAAAGGCGCTGAGTGTTTTGTGTTACCAAATACATTACAAAGCCTGGTAACATGGACCGACGGTGTTGAGTGAACTCAATATGTTGCAATTAAAGCTGCTGATTTCCATGGAGATTGGAAGTACTTAAGTAACAGAAGTCATACCCCTGACCGAATACCAAAGAGATTCTTTTATCTTAAATCAACCAGAGATGTGGAGAATACATTCTGTTCTCTGAGGCTCAGGACGTCTTTGGATGTGGTGTACTCTGCTGTGTCTTATGCCTGATAATTTTGTGTGTTATTTCTCCTCTATAGCTTCTGGTAGACAGATACCTATAGAAACACAGAGAAGGAGCTCGATGAAGTGTGGCCACTGCTGCCTACTAACACTTCAGCACAGAGTTTGGTGTGAGCAGGGCTGCCTAAGAAGGCATCCTGTGAGCTGGCACCTGTATCGGTTCTTGTCCGTTGCTGTCGGTGCTCGAAGGCAGCATGCTTTGCCGGCTGCTGCGCAAATTCAACTCCAAACAGCACAGACGTACTTTAAAACAAAGAAAGAGGGTCAAAATAGGCAACATTGAGAACTCATGCCTAACAGACACGCTACATGGAGGTATGTGCTTTCTGACTTACAGCTTTTGATTCTCAGAGGTGTTTCCATCCTCATGAAGGTGTTAGGTTTGATGTGGTCTAGTAATTAATGTCTCTAAATAGCTGTTTCCTCGCACCATATTCTGAATTCTTTGTGAGTTTGTTAATAAAAAAATCTAATACAAATTGCTCTACTAATCCATCTTTTCTATGAAAGAACCTTCATATTCATGCATCTTTTCATTATTATGGTAATCAATTTCAATTTATAACTAATTAATGCTGTTCTATAGCTAACCTGCCCCTTATTAGCAGTAGCAAGTGGGAATCAGCGAGTGTACGAATTGCAGATGCTGGGCTGTATGTTGATGGAAAAGCTACCTGGCAGCAGCTGCTTTGTAAGAAGTCGATCCCACAGCGAGCTGCCACTTCAAGACTGTCACATTTCCTGCCGCTGGAAACCATGACAGATATGTTGAGCTTTTCATCGCTGCGATGTGTGGGGAGGAAGGTGAGAAGTGGGAATGTCTTGCAATTAAAAGTAACAATTTAGCTGACAGAGTGATCAGAAATACAAACCTGTCTCGTGCAGCGGTGAAGGGAGGAGGAAATACAATAATGCTATGCGCAGATGCTCTTTGATCTTGGCTATAATTCAAGAGCAGCACAGTCCTGCTGCAGGTGGCATTAGATAAGAGGATGTGTTGCCTGGATAGATTTTGCTGGCACTCTGAAGCAATTAGCTTTTCCTTGTTTGTAAAGTGAACATAACCAGGTGCTCCCCTCCTCCTCTTCCTAGAAAAGTGTGTTTGATATATCCCATCTCCCGAATGGATTAATTATGGTTTCTTCTCCCTCCTGGATCAATTACAGAAGTCTATGCTACTGGGTTTGCTAAGGGGGTTTCTTGTTCTCTTTCCCTCTATTATTTCCCCCCCACGCATATCCTGAAAGCTGCTCTCTCTTAAGGGGTGTAAAGCAAAAAGTTCAGAAGCTTTGCACCATTAAAATGAGACCCAAATAGTTTTAGTTCAAGGGCCAGCAAGTTCCTTGTCGGTGTGCATTGGCGTGTTGAAGGTGGGGAGGAGTGGGATGAGATGCAAGTCAGTACCTCAAGGAAGAAAAGCCATTCTTCAAAAGGCAGCCCTACTGCACATCCTGCTCCAGTGACACACCGTTATTTTCCAGATTCTCTTTGTTACAGAATGCAAATCTGTGTGGCTGCTTTTCTGCTTTGTCCAAGCTTTGTGCGAGATGACCCTTACAAGAAATAGTGCCAGGCATTAGGAATTGCAGCTGGGCCCACGTGGCAGCAGCAGGAACAAGAAGCTGCTCTGGAAGGTACACCTGCAGCCCTATGACCCTAGACTAAAGCCTCACCTTAACAGGTATTTTCTTGCTTGCAGTTTATAGATGCTTGGCGCTGGATCTTGGCTGAACGCAGCCTTGGAGGTAGATGAGAGCTGCCAGTGAGGAGAGGTTGGGCTGCTCTGTCAAGAGATCTGCTGTTAGAGCTGGAGGCAGCCCCTGCTGCAGCTTATAAAATGCACATTTTAAATAAACCTGCTTTCTCCTCTGAAGAAATTCATAGCTAAAGAGATGGCTTATGTTACGTTCTCACTTAGCCCTTATTGTGCACCTTTTTCATCTCAGGGAAGATCCAAGGATTCTTTCTGTAGCATCCCCTAGGAAGTGTTGAGATTTCATTTTGATTCATCACCCAAGTTCTTACCTTCAGGAATCAGTCTAACAAATCAGCTTTCTCGAGATCCTCAGCCATTTGCTGCCTTGCAGTGTAATTGTGCGTGACTGTTCCTCATTAGACAGCAATATTTACCTCTAGGGAACGGGGCTTTTCAGCCTGGGATGAATTAAACTGAAACTTTGGCAAATGTCACTGCTTTTGTCAGGACTGAAATAAATGAGCTGGCTGCATGGAACTTTCAGCACCTGGATATTGTCACCGGGTGCTGTATGCCAGTGGGGGAGACAGTGAAGCCCTGACAACGCTGCTGCTTCTAAATCCCACTCTTCTCCCATAAAGCAAGAATACAGAACTCGAGCAACGTTGCCGTGTGTTTTATTGGGCACGTTTGGGTTGCACTGGAGACCAATTGGCAGGGAAGCTTTATTCATACCAATGCTGCACAGGCTGCCAAACATGTTAGCAGCTGTGTTTTAGGATATACACATCTGTGATTCTGACTTGGATCCAGACTATTAGCCTGTTTGTGCATGAATGCAAGAGGTAAATTCCAGCTTTAAGCCGGAAGGTTGGAGTTCTCAGCCACACTCATCTCTGCAGGGGAAAGATGGGAATTCCCCTTTGTTCAGGGATTTGACAGAAGGAAGGGAAATTCTTCTTTGCTCATTTTCTCCTGTATTATTTCACCATTTTATTTATCTTTTGTTACCTTCATACGGTTCTGCTCCAGACAGACTCTGGGTTCCTATCTCCAAGGTCCAAACACGAGAAGTTAAAGGAGTCCAAACGGTTCAGTAACCACTGTTGTCTATTTAAGCTGAATAACACAGGCTGCAGCTGTCTCTGCTCCTGTAAATGGTGCAGAAGGGATGGTGATAGGGTGGGGGCCTGGGAGGTAAAGGAGGGATAGGTGGGTTCGTAGAAGCTAACTGGCCTGAGATTTTTTTTCTATTTATTTTCTTTTAGCGGTACGCAGTTCATTCTTTAGGGTTGCTGCCTTCCATCAAAACAGAAAGAAGTAAAAGCAGAAGGGCTCTGCATGGGTTCTCTGCCCCCACAAAATGAATTTGCTTCCCATGGGCTTGGAGTGTATTTGTAGGGAGATGTGAGAATACAGCTGAGGCTGCCTGGTGACGGCTTTTATGGTTTTCCCTGAAACTGTGGGTGTTCCTGCATGGATAGGTGAAGGATCTGATTTCCCTTGCCTTAGCCTGAATGCTCCCTGTCCCTTCAGCTCTCACGCAGTCCTGGGAATGCCTGGTGTTGGTTTAAGCCAAACAGAATCACCATCTTCTAATGCAATATGTTTTTTTTCAGCGATTACTGCGATTCTCATCGCATTCGCTACTGTCCACTTTCTGCTCATCAATATTGAACAGCATATGGATCTTGCCTCATGGACTGTAGGTTTCCAACCATAAAATAGAGCAGACATAATTTTGCAGGCTGTCAGGTGGTTCAGCCTCTCCTCGCTGGGCATTCAGTTCAAAGAGAAACATTTAATCTGGAATTTTGAAATAAATTCATGTAGGGGTTAGATCCTTTGTTTAAAAACAAAACCAAACCCCACAACCCAAATATAAAACCCAAAAGATGCTGAAGGTAACAGAGCTGCAAGTCAGTTCAGGACAGTCAAGTGAAGGGAGTCCGGTCATGGAAAACCACGACTGCTCTAGGAATTGACGTGGTACTTTAATGTCTTGGCCAAATTTAATGGGTGGGTAGGGCTGCGTTGGGCTTCTGAACAATGAAATATGGAAAGTGAGATTCATCTACCTTTTACTTCTAATTGCATTCCAGACAGCTGTGCTGCAGTTAGTCTTCAGCTCCCTTTGGAGTCTGTGGAGAGGAGTAGATGGTTCTCAAGGAGGGTTGATCTTGCCTAGACATCTACATGAGGTTGAGATGCCATTCAGAACAAAAGTACCAGTCTCCTTTCACTAACTGTGAAGAGCTGAGATGATACAGGTGTCTGTTAAGACAATCTAAGACTCAGAGGAATCTCACCTGATGTGCTCTCTGTTCCTCAAGTTGGTAGGATTTCAAAGCTTACAGTTTGCTGCAAGAGGTATTCAACGTTCACACAATCAAACTTGCACTGCCTGTATGAGACGTGAAAGCTGTTCCATATTTGTCCTAAATGTCTGTGGGTGGTGAATGCATTGCTTTTACTTATCAGGAGGAAAAGCATTACTGTTGGATACCACGTATGCATGGATAGTATGACAGTAAGAAAATGATGTATTTGTTCTTTCAATCTCTGCAATAAAACGCAATGTGGAGATTTGGAATGAGCCACTGTCCAGTGACATTTGACCACAGCTCAGTGTATCAGCTTAAAAGCTGAATATACTCAGATACTCAGAATTTTCAAAGATTATACTTTTTTTTACACTCATTTTAATGCTTTTCTAGGGCAACACAGTTCATTCTTTTCCTTGCGTTTCACATGCAAAGCATCTGGTTTAAATATAAATTAGTCTGAAAACAATCCTCTTTTTATTTTAAATTTTTAAAGCTTGGATTTAGCTTTTGGGCTCATTAATATTCACAAACACTGCTTAGTTAAGCTTGCTTTAATTTCTCTGTATGCTTTGTTAACAGGGATTATACTGATGTTTGCATTTGCATGCAAGACTTCTACTGTTGTGTAAATTTTTGCCATTATTATGGAAAAAAAGAAATGAAAAAATGTTGAAAAATCTACCTTGGTCCCTCCAGTACTTTAACTTTTGTACTTCTCGATAGCTTTGTGAGAGTGTTTCTTTCCATATTTATTAGGTGGATTTTTTTTTATCTCTCTTTGAAAGATGTTTGAGAGTTGCGGAATCCCAGAGGAGAAGGCAGGCTCTTTGTCTCCAGGTATGCCTTTGGCATGCAGCATCGGCAAGGGAACACCCCCCTTCCAATGAGGAAAGCAAAGGCAGCCTTGGAAGAGTCCCACAGTTGTACAGTCTCTCACTCGACTGAGACGGTTCTAGGCATTAGTTCCCAGCCTCCGTTGTCCTGGCCAAGCGAGCTGGAAAGCACAGCAGCGTTTTCCTAATGATGTTCTGGAGCCAAAGTCTGTTCACAGTGAAACACCTGTATTTGCAGCCAGTGGCTGGCTGGCTGCAGAGCCTGGGAAGCGTTTACAGAGGGATAATCCATAGCCTTATTCTCTCTTTAATTCTAAATGTGTTCAGTCTTCTTGAAAATTGGCAGATTAACTTTGGAAGCCATGGCGTGCTGTCTGTCCTGAGAGAACACATCACTCGAGCAGCCCTCGGGCTGGTCCAACGTGTAACTCGGACTACACCACAGACCTGCCCTGCCCCAGTTGCTGGCGTGGGGGAGCCCCTGTGTACGGAGGCAGTGAGTGCGCTTGCTCCCTAGAACCAAGCCTGATGCCACAAGCTCACCTTCGGTGAGCAACCACTGCTGCTGTTGACTTGGAATTGTTGGGATCACTTTCTGGAAAGTGGAAAAAATCCGTCTTCATTTCTGCTTTTTTCCCAAGTCCCAACTTGAATGTGGAGAGCCTTTGGGGTATAGTTATTTTTGTCTATCACCACATTTCTGAGAAGACTGTGTATTTGTCATTATAGTGCTATTCTAAAGCTTAGTATTTAGGTTCCCTAAGCTAAGCCATCCCTTTCGCTAGGTGCCAGCGGTACCTTTATTCTTGGATGAAAGACAGCTCAAAATGCCAATTGTTTCCAAGAAGTGGGATGGCAGATAAGAGTTTACTACTCTGTAGAAACATGAAACTTGTTGTTCATAAAATATTTATTATAACTGCCCAGGCTGCTCACTGTGACAGCCCTGTGACCTGGGGAAAACACCATCGGTTTTCCCTTGAAATTGTGTCTTTGAGAGTGCTGATCAGCGAGAGGGAAGATGTCTCATACAAAGGGTATGGAATGATGAACAGGCTTGATCTTAAAGGCATAAACTTCCTTTTCTGAATCTGATAGGGTTCTTTATGTGCTTTTTTTTGCATCATAGAGCAGTTTACAATTTTCTTCCCTCTGTCCTGTCAACCTGACTTACAGAAGTACTGTAGCGTGGTTCTCATGAGAACTTCCAGCCTGTATCTTGTGAAGAAGCAGCTTTTCGCAGCACTTGTCCAGGGAGACCTCTACCTTGTGTATTAACGGTATAGACAACTTCTCCAGTCTTTGGAGGATGGTAGGTTCTGGTTTTATGGCCATGTATTTCCTGGCAGGTGTATCTACGTTTGGGAGTGACACACAGTGACGTAGGCTGCTTCTGTCTTAAGCCACAGAGGAAAAACGGTGCCGGTGTGGAAGCTGTATCAGTGCGCCAAGGCAAAGCTTTTGCTGAGCGAACACATCTGCCTCTCAGCTGGCTCTTTATCTTGGACTCTGTGCACGCAGCTTGTGGCAAGTTTGGCAGGTGGGGAAAGAAAGAGGAATAAATGGCTGTGTCCTACAGGCAACCCCCCCCTTGCAGACAAAGAGGGAACAGGATACAGATCACTGCCCAATGTCTTGGATGATCAAGAGGAATGGTTCTTCTGAGTGTGTAAGTTAGGATAACTCTGCAAAGGGAGCAGAGGCCTACTGAGGCAAACCAGGACATAATCTTGCTTCAGATATTAGTGATGCTTGTCTGAACCCTAGAGCTCGGTGTAAGAGCTCAGCATGAGTATTCCCTTTCTTCTTCTTTTCTCCTTCCTCTTAAAATACCCCAGCTCTCAAGTTAGCATCCAAAGGAAATTCCTTCATCTAAGAGTTTCCAATGCAAAGAGTTTCCTTTTCCCTGACTGTTTTGAATACATGCATATTTGTACCTTCCTTTGGTGTCTTTGACATGTCCACTGTAGTCTATAATTTTACGCATCCCTGTAATTTATCACTTGTAATGTTTTGGCTTGTGAATGAGAGCTGCAGCAGAATCTGTAAATGGGGTAAAATACTGTACTTAGATAAAAAGTACCTATGTTTATTTCATGTTATGTTTTCAAAAAATGGCTCTTGGGTCTTTTTCTGTGGGGTGGAGCACAAAAAGGGGGAAAAAATACAGGTTTTTTATTTTCTCTGGTAGACTGCTTTTTATGTTTGGACTTGGCAGGAAATAATTCATTAATTCAGTACCTATTTCAGACTAACAGTCTGCCTAGTCCACTCTTCTACTGGGAATGTTGTGGGGTGAGTCAGAGGAGCATGTGAAAAACATGGGAGGAAACTCATGGTGTAACTCTCAGGGATGTTCTCTTTCCTGCTTCAGGTAGAAAGGTGCAGAGAGATAATGTGCTTTCGGATTTGTTTGTTTATTTATTGAACTTCAATCTGGTGGATTTAGGATTTTCCATTATTCATGTCGATACCTAATCCTTTGTTGAATCAGCAACAGGACGTAGTCTTTGTTTGCTCCAATTTAACGAATCATGGGGGGGAGGATAATAGTTTCTGTATTTTTTTTTGTATTAGAGTGCTTCATCAAAAGTGTCATTAGATTAATCTGTCCTGCTCAAAAAGAGGTGAGGACCTGAAGGTAGCCTTTAATAAAAACTAAGATAGTAAGGAACTAATCCCTTTGTTCCAATTAAAACTTAGGTTTTGCATGAAAGCTCCATACATAGTTTTGGACGTTTTTCTGCATTTGTGAAGATGTGCATCTGTCTCTCTTGCTCCTGCCTATTCAACTGCTTTACAAAGTCAAGTTGTGATGTATATTACTCTGGAAACTCTTGAAAACCTGTGTAATATCTGTCCGAGTAGTTGAAGATTGTAGGCTTGGGAAGTGTAGCTTGAAAGCAATATTATCAATTGTTCTCTGTTATATTTCTTTACAAGGGTCCACTTTTCTGCTTTTTCTCCATAAAATGAGGAGGATCGCCAGGGGAGGTTTAGGCTTGACTTTAGGAAGAAGTTCTTTACTGAGAGGGTGATTGGCCAGTGGAATGTGCTGCCCGGGGAGGTGGTGGAGTCACCGTCCCTGGAGGTGTTGAAGGAGAGATTGGATGAGGCTCTTAGTGCCATGGTGTAGTTGACAAGTAGGAGTAGGTGTAGGTGTTGGGTCATAGGTTGGACTCGATGGTCTCAGAGGTCTTTTCCAACCTTATGATGCTGTGAGACTGTAATGAGAGCTACTTTTGCCACCAATGCTGTCCCCTGACCCCCTGCACTGGTCACAAACGCACAGCGTCAGGTCTCTGTAGAGCTCTATTGAATATGCTGGTGCAGATGTGCCACGTGGAGGGGATTTGGGTTTGGGGTGTGCAAATAAATGAGACTAACAGAGGCAAAACCTGGTTCTCTTCTTGTAGTTTCAACTACCACAACTTTTGGGAAAAATATTGCACTAAGATTCGATTTTGGTTTTCACGTTGGAGGTTCTGCCTTTCTGATACTGATTTGTTTTGGGTTTGATTTTCTTGTTATCTGAGTAGATTCCAGCAGAGCAGTGTTCAGGGATCAGTGCTGGAAGAGGCAGAACACCTGATCCTGTCAAACACAACGCATTTTACTTGCGCTGTCCTGATGCAGATTAGAGTGTTTTAGATTGTGTAAATGAATATCAATATAATTTGAAAGATGTGGAATTAAAATAATTTGCCATGGTTTACAGAATCTTTTGTGTCAAGGTAAAGTAGAACTGCCAGAAAATGATGACATTTTGAGACTTAGTTTTAAAGTTTAGGAAATGCAGTTTAGGTTGTTAGAAATGCAAAAATCACCCAGCACCACCAACACAGAAGTAAGGGAAGAGGCAGAGTCACTGGCTCTTACACAGTTTGCTTTGCTGCAGCCAGTGCTGCCTTGCTGAATCCTCCTGTAATGAAGGATGCTGTGTAAAAAAGCTGCTGGGTCTATAAAAAGGCCTCCAGATGTGCTTCCTTCTTACTGTTCATCTCTATAAACCATTGATATACCTTATCGAAATAGAAATTAATCTTTAAATAATTGACAGTTAAATAACAACTGTCTGTAGTTTTTGTTGCGGTATTTCAGGGTGAAAATCCCCCACATATATAGTCCCATTATTAAGGGATTACTTACCTGAAACTCTACTGCCACAAATAATTTCTTCAAGTGCCTAAGTTGTATTATGGCTTCAAGGTATAACTTGTATCTGTAACGTCTGAGCACGTGAATAACTTGGAGCCTGAGGTGTTTGTGCTTCTGTGTGAAGCTTAATGTAGCATCAAGGTTTAAGAATTCTGCTATACGCGACACACTCATTTATTACTGTGAAAGAGAAGGAATGTAAGCAAAGGGAAGCGACTAAAGATCCTATAAAAGCCATGAAAGCATCCAGTTGCGCAGATCTCTAAACTGTAAAGCTTAGCACTTGTAAAGATGCGAGCATTGTTTCTGAAAGCGTTCTGAAACGATGCACTACTTGTTTTTGAGACCGTAAGTCTCTTCATACACTTTCTCATTTTGAGATGAAAACTGCTAAGCAACAGAATATTTTAGCTGTGTGCTAGCAAGATTTTTCTGATTATGTAGGAAGGTAATTGCAAGATCACTTGTTTTTTTAAAGAAACAGCAGTAAAATATGCTTCCAAAGCAAAATCACCCTGTTCTTACTTAAAAATAATAATAAAGTTCCAAAGCAGTTGTAATGAATGTGAAATAGCTCTTTTTAGCTAAGTGTCGTCTTTCCTGTTTTTTATATCTTTAAATTTATGATAAGCTGTGAAGGGATCAGCCTTGCCAGACAAGCTCTGAGCTTATGGTGACTCTGCCCACGAGATGGTTTTCTCAAGGAGGCTGGGGAAGGTGGCTAGAAATACAAACCTTCAATGTTGGGTGAACTGGAAATGCAACTCTTTTCCAGGGGGGTGATAAAATCGGGAGCTGTGAATTTGAAATGGTTCTCTTTTCCGTCACTTTTTAGTTGAGTACAGTTCTTTCAGCTTAGGCCACCTGAACTGGTGCACAAAAGACAGAACAGATTAACTAGTTTATTGAATCCTCTTTGCTTTCGTGCTCAAGCCGTAGCAGTCACTTTTATTTGAGACAAAGAGTAGTTCAGACTCCAGCTCTGGCTTGCCATACTATCATAACATGATGTTTGTTAAGAGTGAAAGAATTGTTAGATATTTTACCATCCTATAGCTCTGTAGGCTTGAAATGTCAAGTTACTGCTTTGACATTCTCTCTTAAAATCTATAAGCTCCCTAAAAAAGCTTCATGTTTCAATTATCCTCTCAAAAGTTGATGCCCTCTTTTGATCCACTGAAGCGTGTCACCATCCTAAGGAAAATCTTTTGAAAAGTAAATTGTGGAATATTTGCCATGGCAAACCTCTAGAAACAGTAATTTTTAAGGGCTATCAATACAGCCTTTAAATTTATGCTGTCAGATTCGTACTTTTCAGTTTTTCTGGGGTGGTGGTGAGGATATTTTCAGCTTTAAGTAATTTGCACAATTCCCTGCTCCGCTCTTTAATTTGTCCTGCATTCTTTGCCCTGGTAAGAGCTCAGCGTCAAAGCTTACGTGTGGATCTACCCTGAAAATACAAAATCACAGTATATTGGGCATCTTTGATGTGAATATGAAAGAGTTTCCACAGCACTGTAGTTTACATAAACTCAACTCTTAAATCACTGTTGTGGTTTTTCAATTCTGTGTTATCTTTTCCATTCCCCACCCTTCCAAAAGTGAACTTAAAAGGTGCATCTAGCTCATAGACCAGTCTCAGAGGAAATTATAGAATCACGGAATGGTTCAGGTTGGAAGAGACCTTAAAGCCCATCCAGCTCCACCCCCCTGCCAAGGACTGAGACACATTCCACTGGATCAGGTTGATCAAAGCCCCATCCAACCTGACCTGGAACACCTCCATGGATGGAGCACTGGTGACTTCTCTGGACAACCTGCACCAGGGCCTCCCCACCCTCACAGAAAAATATTTATTCCTAATACCTAATCTCAATTGCACCTCGTTCAACTTTAAACCCTTCCCCCTCATCCTCCCCCTGCACTCCCTGATCCAGAGCCCCTCCCCAGCTTTCCTGGAGCCCCTTTCAGCACTGGGAGCTGCTCTGAGGTCTCCCCAGAGCCTTCTCCTCTCCAGGCTGAACAACCCCAACTCCCTCAGCCTGTTCTCATAGGGGAGTAACACCTGATTCTTAGGTTTTTTTTTCCAGCTGAACTTTCTTGGAAACTTTGGCCACACTCCAGAGGTAGGGCATCTCTTTTGTTAGCCCTTGCTGCTCTTTCAAGGATATCTCTTAATATCTCTTAATCTTGCAGTTCTATTGCTGCTGCTCCAAGGGTACAAAGGAATTAGCAGCAATGTAGTAGATTCAATGGGGGTTTATTCAGCTTCCCCTAGAAAAAAAGCCCAGCATGGTAACATGTAAACAATATTAGTATCTATTTGTCTAGATTATTCTCAACAACAGTAGTATTTATTTTCAAGAGTAAGTTTTTGTTTACAGCTAAATGATTCCATGATTCACTGGAATATTCTTTTTTTCAGCCTGCTTGTTACACCTTTAGGGTTTTGCTTTTGCTTATTTCTTTAAATCAAAGGGACTTTTACCCCCTGGTACAGTCATCTTCTGAAGAACTACCAGTCTGCCTCTTGCTCCCTTCCTTTGCTCTGCTGCTTGCCTGTTAATTCTCACTAAGCTTCTGTCTTCATCTAACCAATAGAATTCAGTAAATATCTTACTGCATGGTTTCTCCTAGACTTAGTGTGGCTGCCTCGATTTTTATTGAAACAGTCTTTCTCAGGCTGTTTGGCTTCTCTGTTATTTTTAGCAAGACATTGAATTTATTACTTTTTTTCCGGTCTGCTATTTTTAAATCAAAGGGCTTTACATTATGATTAAGAGTAGAATCACCCAAGGACTTCTCAGGCTCAGCAGTTTCTTCTTGTTCTGTTAAGGTATAGAAAGTTCAGAAGTTTGCAAAATTGTGTGCAAAAAGAGTCATTAAAACTCATATTCGCAGGAATTAGGCACAGGAGGGACCATTATTAGCACTGCATCTTCTGTTAGTTGAATTATTCATTTTCACTTATTTTCTCTCATTCAGAATTAGGGAATAAACTGTAACTGTTACCAAAGCCTACCTTGTATTTTGGCTTGAATGTGTCTTTCAGAAACTTTCCATCTCATGGAGGATACAGCCTGCCCTTTTCCACTTTGCAGTAGTGGTTAATTGTCTTTACTGTTAATGTGTCCCTTCTTTTTAATTTGAAATTGTCTGAAATTCCATAGAACAGCAGCTGTGAATCTGACAGCACAGTGTTTCATGATCTTTCCCTGAAGTGATCTAATAGTATTTAACATCTGTGGACCTCTCGGCTTGCCAAGATTTTTACAAACCTGCTATGGAAGAGTTTCCATTATAAAGGACACCCCATTTTTGTACCGTTTTCATACATGCAACTTTGATTACTATTTTAGAAATTGGCTAACATCTTGGTATGCAGGTAAGTCTGTAGCAGGTTTATTATGCTTTAGAGTATTAGTGTGAATGGGCATTAACTGTGCTCCTTATCTTCTACTCCTGTATCCATTCTGGAGCCCTGCATTCAGTCCTGGAGTCCTCAGCACAGGATGGACATGGATCTGTTGGAGCGAGTGCGGGGGAGACCACGGAGATGATGCAAGGGATGAAGCACCTTCCATAATGGGGACAGGCTGAGAGCGCTGGTTGTGTTCAGCCTGGTATAGAGAGGCTTCGTGGAGACCTTTTGGCAGCCTTCCAGTACAGACTGGTGGCCTGCAGGAAAGCTGGGTAGGGGCTCCTGATCAAGGAATGCAGGAATAGGAGGAGGGGGAACGGTTTTCAGCTGAAAGAGGGGAGATTGAGATGAGATCTTAGGAAGGAATGTTTTGCTGTGAGGGTGGGGAGGCCCTGGCCCAGGTTGCCCAGAGCAGTGGTGGCTGCCCCATCCCTGGAGGTGTTCCAGGCCAGGCTGGATGGGGCTTGGAGCCCCCTGATCCTGTGGGAGGTGTCCCTGTTCACAGCAGGGGTTTAGAACTGGATGATACAAATCATTTTTCAGGAAAAAATTCTTCACTGAGAGGGTGATTGGCCATTGGAATGCGCTGCCCGGGCAGGTGGTAGAGTCACAGTCCCTGGAGGTGTTTGAGAGGAGATTGGATGAGGCACTTAGTGCCGTGGTTTAGATGATGTGTGGGTGTAGGTGTTGGGTCATAGGCTGGACTCGATGATCTCAAAGGTCTTTTCCATCCTTGTGATACTGTGAGACTGTGTTCTTTAAGTTCCCTTCTGACCCAAACTGCTCTGTGATTCTGACTCTGCATTCCCTGTGCTGTTCCAGAGAAAAATACTGTAGGCAGAAATGGTAGATAGATTTTGGCAATTGTTGCAAGTGTTTGTCAATCCTAGAAAAGTAAAAATTAAGACCTAGAGTGTGCACTGGTTTGTGCTTGATCTCAAGGCTGGTTAGAATAAAAAATAAACAACCCAAACCATCACTAAAATAAACCACTGGTTCTTGTTACTCAGAAAATAAAATTTGCTTCTAGTGTGTTTGTGCTGCTCTATATTGCTTTTCTTAAATGAGAATTTTAGTGGTGCTCGAAGACAGACCTTATTATTTACTGAGGAATACGTATTTGGAGGCAAAATGAGGGATTTGTTCCTGAGGTTTACATGTTGTCTCATCCTGGGTTTGTGAGATGCCCCAAAGCACCCCTAAGGCAGGGATAGTGTGGTGCAGCAAAGCTTCTCGAGGAGAGCGGCCGAGTGGCTTTGGGGTGGCTGTGAGAGATGCAAAGTGTCTGAACTCATCAGGAGGAAAGAAACGTGAGCCCCACAGGTCTGTCAGTTTTGTCGCTGCTTCGAAAAATGCGAGGCAGAGCGGAAGGCTGTGCGGGGGGTGCAAGTTGGAGATCTGTGCCCGTTGCACAGGCAAAGCAGGTTGTGTTGTTGGCTGTACGTGTTAACAGTCATGGTGCCTGGTTCTCCTTTTGCAAAGCATCAGCTCTCATAGAAGGCTTTTTTGGGTGACAGCCCAGGCTGCTTCACAATACCTTACAAACTGAGGTGGGGCACTGTTACCAGTATGGCAAACTGCTTATGCCAAGCACTGTGCTCTCTGCTTGCCTGCAAAGACGGTCTTCAAGTAATAGAGGTGGTGCTGGGGTCATTCAGGTCTGGTCTAACAAGTGTAGAAATATCCTGAGAATGGAAATAAGAGAAGGGTCCCGGTCCCTGATTTTTACTACTTGAGAAATACAGCAGCTCTACTCCTCTTCTGGTTTCTACTTTTAAATTTCTCCTTAAGCTAAACTTTGCACGCTTCCCTTATGGATCAGTAGAACATAAACGCTGAACGCTTGTACCGAGATGCTACAACTGGGTGCCAAGGTGTGGAGTCATTCTTGTCCAACTGAAAGTCTCGGCTACAATCCAGAACTCATGTTTTGCCTCCTCCAGGCTACTGCGAGGAGAACAAATAAGCTGGTGGCAAGTAGATAGGAGCCCAGGGGTTGGGTATCTGGATTGGGTTCTTAGATGTCCTTCGGAGTTTTGGGGCAAATTTGTTAAAACTTTCAACGGTGTTAAGGGCACAAGAGGCAAATAGGAATGTAATGACAGTTTGTGAAAGGTGTTAAGTTATTAATTCCCCTGGTTTTCAGTAGGAATTACATGCCTGGCTGCTGCTTTAAACCTCGCTAATTACTGTTTTATAGCTTCAGGTACATAACTACTGTAAAAGCATGCCCTGTGGTCTTTATATGACGGTTTCTCACTCGTACAATAAGGATCACGTGTCTTCATTTCACAACAATGGAAAGGGCGATCATATAAAAAGTTATGTTCTCGAATTCTGTGAAATTGTGGACCACACATTTAAACTAATCCTTTGAACAGCACTCGATCATAAGCAATTCACTGCTCACAGCTTGTTTTGCTCAGCAACACCTGAAATATTGTTTTTCACCTGAAAGCTGAGTTTCATATAAAAAAAAAAAGAATTTTTGTCTTTATTTTCCTCTTAAGCAATGCTTTGTTGGCATAAGACACGATTTCAGACTACTAAATTGACACAGGGATATTGCGAGCGGAGGGGATGCTTGCATTAATTTCATCTTGTTGCAGGATCCTTAACAGACTGTGTCTTGCATCACTGCAATCTCACTGTTTCCAGTGGGTTTGGAAGGGATGGGATTAGAGGAATAATGATTAAGATTATCCTTTCCTTTTAATGCTTGTGTTATGTCTGTGTTGGAATAGTCACTGTGATTATCTGTATACACTGAAATTGATTTCTTGTTGTCCTCTTAAGATGATGGAGTAGGAGCATGGCTTTTATGCAAACATATTGCGAGTGTTGGACAGACTCAATATTGGTTATAAGCTGAGAGGATATTTCTTCAGGCATTGATGTGAGATGCAATCTTTTTGTATTTTGCTTTTACATGAAAGAGCTGCCTCTGGCCTTCAAACAGCATATCTTGGTCTATTCCTGCTCTTGATCTCCTGTAATATTTCTTGAAGTGGAATTAGTTTTTTCAGATTTGGAAGTGCTGTTTTGTTGGATACCAGTCCATAATGCATTTAACTTCAAATTATGGTATATTAAAGTTCAGTGAAGCTGAATCTCTGTTTTTATTTCTCTGCCAGTCAAATCAATATCCTTCATCTATTTGCCAATGGGAAGCAGAAAAAAAGAATGGATTGTGTAGGTGGCAGTGGCTTGATTGGCACACAAAATAGGAACAAACAGGAGGAGATAAGTTGTTTACTTTTTTTTTTTTCCTTCAAGTTTCTTTGTTTTCAGAGTTCCAGGTTTTCCAGTAGAGTCTTAAGCAGTTCTCAAAATGATGTGATTTCACCTTCTGAGGAGCATGTGCCCTGTCAAGGTATAATTTGTAAGCTACAGCAGAGGGCTCTTCCTGGGTGAAATCATGTCGGACCAGTTGCTACTGCACATGTCTGCTCCTTGTATGATCCCCGTCAGACGCAATCAACTTCTCTGACACCTGGATACAGATTAAAAAGATAAATCTGCTTGGAAAAGAAAGCATGAATATGACCAACTAGTTAAATCTATTCCTGTGTCTAAGGAATGCTAAGAAAGCCTCTTCAGTTCTTAAAGTGATTGAGTGCTTGGGTCTAACTAGTGCTCTTTCTGAGTCAATTAGAGCTGAAATACCGCTGTGATTGGCTGTGGAACGGAGAGTAGAAACCCGGATAAAACTAATAAGTGGAGACTGAAGTCATAGTACTCAGTGGAAATATTAATGGAGGATAAGAATTTCAAAAATATGCTCTGTGCTACCCAATTCTGCTTCGGTCTAGCTCGGTAGTGAAAGTCTCTCTGACATCTCTCTAAGATAATGAAGAACACTTTGACAACTCCATGCTGTAAAGGTTGACTAACGTAAAACTGCGGGCTGCTTTTCAAGCCCACCATCTCAAAAGTGCTTGTGCTTAACCAGTTCTGGAGTGATTTGATCTTTAAATTTTAATTGAACATTCCTGTTTCTAATTAGGATTGTACAACTGGCAAGCAGGATGTAATCTTGCTTTGCTTTTATACCTGGTTATTTTCCCTGGCAAGATTCTCGATGGGCGATAAATCTATTTAAAGGTTAATGCAGGAGCAATTCTTACAGTTGAGTATTTCAGTGCTTAGACTGCAATAGAGATATAAGCACTCATTTAAGCAGATTTACAGATTAATATGGATAGGGGTTCTTGGTTTTCTGGGCAAAAATTTGTGCTTTCTAGAAATTTTCCCTGTTTTACTATATCTTCAATTGTCTATTTTCAATTGTAAAATTACAATAGAAACTCCCAATTGAAAATGTCATTGCTTGCTTATAGGATATATTTTCACTTGTTGGAACAAACCTGTCCAGTATTGTACACTTTGACTGTACAGTAAGCTCCAAACTTATGCCGGCAGAAGGACAGAAATCCAATACAAAGGGAATTCTTATGCTTCCCCTAAAAGATCTCTTCATTGGGAAGCACAGTCTGTGCACGTGCAGTGTTTATAATCTCTGTTGTGTTGATGCTCTGTGACCAAAAAAACATCACTTACTGACTTTCTCGTTGACTCATTGTAGAAGCAGAGCTGATTTGTCAGCTGCCTCTAACATACCAGTTGAAGATGACTCACATGGCTTGGGTAGAATCCTCCACTATGAGCTTTACTGGTCAGATCCGTTCTTAATCAATTTATTGTGAAGTTTGAGGCATCAAGTGAAGTAGTATGTCTTCATACCTAGAGAAGAACGAGTAAGAAGAGAGCCAGTTAATTGTGCTTGGTCTTCTCCACCTTTTCTTATCCTTTGTTGTGTGTTCGGTGCCCAAGTAATGGGGTTTAGATTTACTGGCGAACTGGACTATTTTAAATTTCGTCACTGTGAAAGACTGGAAGCCTTGGTCAAATGCTTGTGGTACTATGCAGGAGAAAAGAGAGACTGAAACTGTTGAGTAGCTGCCAGAAAATGCAGTGTTGAGCAGTTCTGTATTAGATGACTCCTGCCTGGCCAGTCCCTGCAAGCAGAGCACCAGTTTAGCTGCGTGCACCGTCTCTGCTGCAGGGCAGAAACAGGGCACACTGAGAGGAGGATGGGGAGGGAAACATCCACTGGAGGACAAATCCCGGGCTGGGACAGGCTAAGAGAGCTGGGCTTGTTGAGGCTGGAGGAAAGAAGGCTCTGGGGAGACCTTATAGCAGCCCTCCAGCTCTGAAACGTGGCCTTATAGGAAAGCTGAGAAGGTTCTTGTTTTCAGGAAGGTCAGGGATAGGAGGAGGGGGAATGGTTTTAAGCTGAAAGAGGGGAGATGTAGATATTGCTGTGAGGGTGGGGAGGCCCTGACCCAGGCTGGCCAGAGCAGTGGTGGCTGCCCCATCCCTGGAGGTGTTCCAGGCCAGGCTGGATGGAGCTTGGAGCCCTTTGATCCAGTGCTACCCCCTGCCTTGGGGTGGCACTGGATGGGCTTTGAGGTCCCTTCCAACCCAAACCAGGTTTCAACAGATTCTCTGCAACTTGTTTTTGTGCTGCCTTTGCACACCTTTATCTCTCAAAGTGTTAAAGCCTCAAGGTTTCCAACACTACAGAAGTGCAGATAAACGTACTTTAGGAACCACACAGAACTTCTCATGAAATAACCAGCACCGAGTGACAGCTACTGATCCACTCTAGAGAGCTGTAATGCTGTGGAGCTGCACTCTGTTGACTTTGTCCAGCTGAGTCTGCAGCTCTGCATTCTGCTCTTTGCTCTCTAGGAGAGGTGCTCAATACAGCATCAGTTTTACGGCTTTTGGGACTATGGGCACGAGGGAGACAGAGGGGATATCCTGTTGGTGTCTTGTTTGAGCGTGGAAAATACCTGATTATTACAGGCATAGGAGGATCACTGCTGTCAGCACGCATGGGAGCCGAGTTCTATTCTGAAAACTCTTAGTACAGATGTAGAGTCGCTACCTAAAAAAAATAAAGACATCTGGATTTGTGCTGCTGTAACAAAGGAGGATTTTGTCCTCTGGGTACAATTCCTTTGCTTTGAACAGACAGAGGTTCAAACATGTAAAACATTGATTTTTTTTTCCGTATTTTTTTCAAGATGCTCATTTAGCAAAAATTAACCAGGAAAATATGGAAGATAGCTACTGTCTTTTCGTATTTTCCTTTTTCATTCCCAAAAGAGGTAATCCATGCTCAAGGAAAGCACTTAATGTCTCACCTGGAGACTGAGAGGCTCTCTAATGTAATACAGTATGCCCCATCTTTTCCAGTGGGAAAAGACTTTCTCTGAATTGGCAACATTTTTCTAACTCCTACTCTGTGAGTCCAGTGGCCACAAGTTGTGCCAGGG